>WNWK01000276.1:227500-420000 GCA_009830355.1 Cherax destructor
ACACACACACACACACACACACAAACGACATGGCCCACAAAACAAGAAAAATGTGTAACCAGTCGTACGACATTCATAAGAGCAGCCAGAAGCAGGGACTCGACTCCTGTAGCCACAAATAGGTGACCACACACGCATGCTACGAGCGCGCGCACAAAAACTACAAGACATCCACACAGCAAAGAAAGAAATGTTGGAACCAGCCAAAATATATCCATGGGTACAATATTATTAGGAGAAGAGATGAGGAATTGTACTGAGGAACTCGTCCAGTTTGATCTTAAGGAAGTTCCTGATCCAGCAGGTTGTGGTGCCTACCTTGGACTGCCGGCTGCGTGCTCCTTGTAATTACAAACAGGTAACTGCAAATAAGTAACCACAAATATGTAAGAACAAGTAACCGCAGATAACTGATCCCAAACAGGTGGAGGGAAGAGAGGGAGGAAGGGAGAGGGAGAATGATGGGAATAGATGAGAGTTGAGTAAGGGGTAGTAGGAAAGTAGTCAGCGTACTCAACTATCTTTACTCAACTGTATGTGGTGGCAGGGGTCGAGTTGCAGCTCCTGGCCCCGCATTCCTCGCCGGCAGCTGTCCTGGCTTCGGGAGAAACCTTTTCGTACTTCTTCTCAAAGCTATGCATGGAACTTGCCTCTTCCGCTCCACTGTCCAGGAGCGTGCGTTACCAGTTGTCAAAATCACTTGTCGATAGATACTTAAAACTTGTTAGGGTATGTGTGTGTGTGTACTCGTCTATTTGTACTCTCCTATTTGTAGTTGCTGGGGTCGAGTCATAGCTCCTGGCCCAGCCTCTTCGCTGGTCGCTACTAGACACACACCCTGTTAGGGTGTGTGTGTGTTCACATATTTCTACTCTCCTATTTGTGGTTCCAAGGGTCGATTCACGGCTCCTGTGTGTGGGGGGGGAGGGTAGGGGGCGTGAAGAACGTGTCATATATGACGTTTTTTCTATTGTGGGATCGGCCACTATTGACGTGGCGACGCCACCTACCGGGAGGAAGTAATTAACCAATTCTCCCAGTAGCCACTCTCAAGAGGAACTGGGGAGGAAGGGGAAGTACCTAGCAGAGGTGGGGAGGGGACAGGAAAGTAGGGGAGTACTATGTGCACGAGAGAAGGGGAGTACTGGTTAAAGGACGGTAGGGGAATACTGGGTGCAGGAGGGGAGGACTGGATAGAGGGGAATAGTTGGTAGAGAGGAGGAGGATGAAGAGGAAGAGGACGAGCATGAGGGGAAGTAACAATGGAAGGAGGAATGAAAAGAGTAAAGGGTAAAGGGGAGCCCAGTAGTAGTATTCAAGAGGAAGAGGAAACCCAGAACTATCAAGAAGCGCATCAAAAAGTTTTAAGGGGGAAAAAGGGGGGAGTAGAGGAATGTTAAGGGAGGGGAGGAAAGAGAGGGGAGGGAAAGCAGAGGGTGGGGAGGAAAGGGAGGGGAGAAGCAGCAGCGAAGGTGGGAGGAAGCAGTGCAAGGTATATAAGACTGGTTAGAGAAGGGAAAAAATAAGATGGATGAAGAGGTGGGAATAACAGAAGAGGAAGGGAAGATAATGAACCGGGAATGAAAATAGATGGCCGTGGGAAGGACAGAAAGAGGAAGATGGGGAAAATAAGACAATAGCGGAGGAAAAATAAACAGAATGAGTAGGAAAAAATGAGAGGGGCCTTGGAAAGACAGAAAAATGTGAGGAATACCTCAGGGTATCCCTCAAGGCAAGGTATTGCGAGGAATATCTCAGTGGATACCATTCCCTGTGAGGTATACCCTGAGGTATCCTTCACAAGGAACATGAAGAATAGGGGGAGGAGGAGGAGTAGAAAGGGAAGAGAGGGAAGTGATGTGGGAATAGAGGGAGGGTGGAGGTCACTATGCGTGGAGTATGTAGGAGTAAGAATATAAAGAGGGAGATATAAACTGGAGGTGGGAACACCAAGGAGGAACACTGGGTGGAGGTAACAAGGAGGAACACTGGGTGGAGGTAACAAGGAGGAACACTGGGCGGAGGGAACAGGATGAGGATCGCTGTAACAATCTGTCTTCGCCACAACAAGGAGGTGGATGGAGGTGGATAGAGGAGGGAGGGGAGGTATTGCGTGACTAGCCGCACCATTCACCTTGCATTACCTCCCCTGCGGGTGACGCCGCGCACGCCCGCGCAAGCCCGCGCACGCCCCCACCTCAACCGCACTAACGGGATCAGAAATCTTTGTTTACGACCGTCTATCCTCATCCCACTGCACTAAACGCCTCAACTACCGCCAGGATAGATACCATGAGATTAGGGATAGACAGGTTAAAGCTAATTACATCTCACCCACGGTAATAAAAAGATTACACCTCGCAGTCAGCATACAACACCTCACCCGTCCCTTGATGATACGGGTGAGGTAGTCAAGGACCTGTCAAACATTGCTTTATATTCTACCAGTTTCATGATTTTAACTTCTCAAACATTTCTTAACTTCTTCACAAATTTTATTGAGATATCACTTGTTTACTGTGATCTTACTGCATGGTGCATGAACACATATATATGTCGTGCCGAATAGGTAAATAGCAACGCTCTTCTTGCCGAATAAGGCAAGCAAAAATTTGTGTATGCAGTAACTTCGCAAAAATCATTCTGAACCTAACGACAAAAATATATTTCATTGTGTTTGTTTATTATTAAATAATTGTAAACTTATCTAAAATATATTTAATTGGATTAGGCTAAATTAAATTACGCTTGTTATAATAAGGTTAGGTAAGGTTTCTAAGGTACTTTTGGTACAAAATTATTATTTTTTACATTAACATAAATTAAAAAAAATATATATCTTTAAACGTATAAGAGAAAATTTTAGAAAGGACTTAATTTTAAATATATATATATATATATATATATATATATATATATATATATATATATATATATATATATATATATATAATTTTAAATTTAACACATCGGCCGTTTCCCACCAAGGCAAGGTGACCCGAAAAAGAAGAAACACTCATCATCATTCACTCCATCACTTTCTTCCCAGAGGCAAGTAAAGTTCCATGGAAACCTGGCCAGCACTCGTCCTTGCTAGAACTTGAACTATAGTACCGTTCACTACTAGTATTCGTATGTTACTTAAATGTTCATCAACTTAGTTGCCTAAAGTTACTAAGATACACACACACACACACATAAACACGCACACGCACATACACACACGCACATACACACACGCACATACACACACGCACATACACACACGCACATACACACACGCACATACACACACGCACATACACACACGCACATACACACACGCACATACACACACGCACATACACGCACGCACATACACGCACATACACACACGCACATACATACATACACACACATACATACACACACACACACACACACACACACACACACACACACACACACTCAGTGGTTATGATAACTCACAAATTTTAAGAACAATGAAGACAAAATTTCGAAAACAAGTGAGACTTTGTTTCTCACGGTGAATCATTTGGACGGAACACAGCTCCTGGCATCAGAAAATCATCTGGAACACAATCCATTGTTTAATTTGAGCAGAGATGCCTACGAGAGAGAAAAGGGAAGATAAGATCAGGATATGGAAAATGCTTCGTAGCATTGCGAGGACGGTAGAAGCGGAACACAGCCCGGGCTCATACTCAAGTTACTCATTGGCTCTAATGAGTTAGACACGGTTCGAGTCTCTGTCCATTTTTCTTGGTCACGAAGCCTGGTCTCAGACCGGGTCGCGGGAGCGTTGATCCCTCCTCACTGGTCACTCAGACTGGCTCCTCACTGGTCACTCAGACTGGCTCCTCACTGGTCACTCAGACTGGCTCCTCACTGGTCACTCAGACTGGCTCCTCACTGGTCACTCAGACTGGCTCCTCACTGGTCACTCAGACTGGCTCCTCACTGGTCACTCAGACTGGCTCCTCACTGGTCACTCAGACTGGCTCCTCACTGGTCACTCAGACTGGCTCCTCACTGGTCACTCAGACTGGCTCCTCACTGGTCACTCAGACTGGCTCCTCACTGGTCACTCAGACTGGCTCCTCACTGGTCACTCAGACTGGCTCCTCACTGGTCACTCAGACTGGCTCCTCACTGGTCACTCAGACTGGCTCCTCACTGGTCACTCAGACTGGCTCCTCACTGGTCACTCAGACTGGCTCCTCACTGGTCACTCAGACTGGCTCCTCACTGGTCACTCAGACTGGCTCCTCACTGGTCACTCAGATGCGCCGTACCATCACTTTGCATCTGAATGTGAATATTTTATTGCAAGTTCCAGAAGCCATCCCTAATCCCCCTATCCCCCAAAGTCCCTCCTTCCCTCCCACTCCCTCCATTAGGGTAGCAGCACGCTGTTGATGCAATTAATTTTATTTATTAAAAAATCCATCATCCCCTATCCCTCTATTTATATCCCTCTATGTATATTCCTCCATATTCCTCCATCTGTATCCCTTCATCTACATCCTCCATCTGTATCCCTTCATCGTGTCCTTCCTTCAATTCTATCCATGTATCCATCCTTTTATCTATTACTAAATCCTTACCCTTCCATCTATCCTTGCCTCTCTTCCTTCCTATTATGGTTTCGTCTCTCTTCTCAAATTTATCTTATTCTCCCTAGTCTAACTCCCTCCCCCATCTCTCCCACTTTCTCTTTCCCACCTTCTCTTTCCCACCTTCTCTTTCCCACCTTCTCTTTCTCACCTTCTCTTTCTCACCTTCTCTTTCTCTTTCCCACCTTCTCTTTCTCTTTCCCACCTTCTCTTCCTCCTTCCCACCCTCACTTCCTCCATCTCTCCCACCTTCCCTTCCTCCTTCCCACGTCCTCTTCCTCCCTTTCCCCCTCTCCCTACACTAATTCATCTTCCCTCCCCTCCATACCTCTCGCACACAGTGCATAGATTGTCAACATCTAACTATTTCTACCTATTTTGACATTCAAGAGATTAGTGACATTGATTTCTGGTTGAAGCGGCAATTAAACTTCAAACGGAATTCCTCATGAACCTTAATGACAGATTCCCTTATCGTTAGTCCTGTAATTAACAACGCGTTTGAATTCTGAATCAATTGATAACGAATCTGCTACTGAGTTGCTCGGCTGCTAATACAGGTTACGGTGTGTGTGTGTGTGTGTGTGTGTGTGTGTGTGTGTGTATGTATGTAGGTATGTAGGTATGTAGGTGTGTGTGTGTGTGTAGGTGTGTGTGTGTATGTAGGTGTGTGTGTATGTAGGTGTGTGTGTAGGTATGTAGGTGTGTGTGTATGTAGGTATATGTGTCTATGTAAGGGTGTGTGTGTGTAGGTGTGTGTATATAGGGGTGTATGTAGGTGTGTGTGTATGAAGGAGTGTGTGTGTGTGTGTGTGTGTATGTAGGTGTGTGTGTGTGTGTGTGTGTTTACGTGGGCGTGTACATACACGTGCGCATACCTACGCGCCTTGCTTTATCACCTGGCTTTAGAGATAGCGAGATATCAGCGTTACCTTCATCAGCACATACCTTAGTGATATAAGCTCCCGTTAATTATCAATCTTCCTAAATTAGTCCTTTAGCGTAATTATCATTACTAAAAGACTGGGAGGGGGGAGTAGACCGGGAAGGGGGAGGGGGCACCACCCACCCTGATTTTTCATGTGTTTTTTTTTGTTTGTAATCGTCTTTATTTGTCATGGGGAGGATGGGTGTTTGTCAGGCTTCCTTGATCGGCTTTATTTTTTTTGTTACATGCAGAAGGTAGATCAAAGGGGGTGGCAGCGGCGTAAGTGCGTAACTTACTGATACGCACAACAGCGAAGATGCGTATCAGGAAGTTGCGCATAACTGAGAAGATGCGTATCAGTTACGCATAACGGTGATGCGTATCGGTAAATAAGCATAAGAGTGAAGGTGCGTGTCAGTCAATTACGCATAATTGTGAATGTGCATCAGGAAGTTACGCATAACAGTGATGCGTATCAGGAAGTTACGCATAAGTGATGCGTATCAGGAAGTTACGCATAACGCACTTTCGCCGCTGCGCCTCAGTGGCGTATTATTTACGCAGTGATGAAAGAAGTATACGAAACAGTAATAGCAGTAACACCACTAGTAGCAACAAACAACAACAACGTTCAACAGCTGCAACAACAACAACAACAACAGACTCAGCAGCAACGCGCAACAGCTGCAACAGTAACAAGGGTAAATATGATAGATATGTTTATTCACTTATTGCATATTTAAACTCGTTAACAACGGCAGCGACAGACAGCAACGGCGAGGCTTTAGCAACAACGGCAGCGACAAAGACAGCAACGGCGAGGCTTTAGCAACAACGGCAGCGACAGACAGCAACGGCGAGGCTTTAGCAACAACGGCAGCGTCAAAGACAGCAACAGCGAAGCATTAGCAACAACGGCAGCGACAAAGACAGCAAGGGCGAGGCATTAGCAACAACGGCAGCGACAAAGACAGCAACGGCGAGGCTTTAGCAACAACGGCAGCGACAAAGACAGCAACAGCGAGGCTTTAGCAACAACGGCAGCGACAAAGACAGCAACGGCGAGGCATTAGCAACAACGGCAGCGACAAAGACAGCAACAGCGAGGCTTTAGCAACAACGGCAGCGACAAAGAGAGCAAGGGCGAGGCATTAGCAACAACAGCAGCGACAAAGACAGCAACGGCGAGGCTTTAGCAACAACGGCAGCGACAAAGACAGCAACAACGGCAGCGACAAAGACAGCAACAGCGAGGCTTTAGCAACAACGGCAGCGACAAAGACAGCAACGGCGAGGCATTAGCAACAACGGCAGCGACAAAGACAGCAACAGCGAGGCTTTAGCAACAACGGCAGCGATAAAGACAGCAACAACGGCAGCGATAAAGACAGCAAGGGCGAGGCATTAGCAACAACGGCAGCGACAAAGACAGCAACGGCGAGGCATTAGCAACAACGGCACTAACAAAGACAGAAACGGCAAGCTGTTGCGTTACCGCACCAACGGTTAGCAGCTTCGATCCAGGGAATAGGAGCAATCTTCCCTTTTCTCGGATCAGAGCCGATATTCCTACTCCCCCCCCCACTTCCAAATTGCTGCGTAACCCTCACGGGTCCAGAACGACAAAAACAAACTACAAAAAATGCAAACAAAAACAGTTGGGGGGGGAATGATTTCAACAAATATTGGAACAAAAATATTGGAACAAAACCATGAACAAAGAACAATGAAACACACAAAAAACGCTCAACAGTGGTACGAGAAGACTAATAAAAACAATGAACAAATGGACAAAGGAGAAGCGCTAAACCCGTTTGGGTAATACAGACCCTGCAAAACAGCCTAAAGGCAGCGACAACAACAGCGTCAACAGTAACAACAGCAATAGCAGCAACAACAGCAACAAGAACAGTAGCAGCAGCAACAACAATAGCAACAAGAAAAGCAACAGCAGCGTCAAAAAAGGTCGAACAAAAACAACGGTTAGAATAACAAGTAAAATAACAAGTTCAATTGCTGCGAAACTTCTTGAGCAATAACAACGCACAACAGTAGCGACATAACAGGCAACGCCATGCACAACAAAACAGACAGAACAACTGTGTTATAGTGACAGGAACGCCGAAAACAACATTATCAACAGATGACACCGTCAACATAAGTACCGTAGTAACAGGGCCACTCTCACACACACAAAAACGTCTTCAAGACGACATCAACGTCTTCAAGACGACATCAACGTCTTCAAGACGATATCAACGTCTTCAAGACGATATCAACGTCTTCAAGACGATATCAACGTCTTCAAGACGATATCAACGTCTTCAAGACGATATCAAACATCTCGGAGCCTCGACCTGCCCCCAAGCTATCGTTAAAGTCACCAGCCTCAGCCTAAGTACCTTCAATCGTGAGTAATTACCGCAAGACAAATCAGAGGTAATTAGCAAGCTCCGTGGGGAATGACCAGACTATTAGGCAGTATATTTCCTTTTGATGGATTAATGAAGGTGAGAGCATAGAGTCGAGAGTCCGACCTTACAGCGTTGATCAATGCTCAGTATTGATATATGTACGACCCGTTTTCTGTTTTATTTTAGTTGACCCAAAAATGATATAAGGGTTAGCTAAAGTAAAGAGAAAAAAATGAGGTATGGTTTCTTATTCCCTGGAACAGTTATTGGTATATTTAAGGTCTTCTTTCGTGTTCTATTTCTGAATTTACGTTCGATATTTAAACATTTTATGTGAATCCTGTCGATTTTTTTAAAATTCCCTCTGCATGCGTTCGTTTTTTTTTTTTTTTCAAATTACCTGGCAATGTGTTTGATTTTTTTTTTAAATTCTCTGCCCATCCGTTCGATTTCTAGATTAGCTGTCCATTGGGTTCGATTTTTTTAAACATTTTATTTCTAAACTCGCTGTCTAGTGTGTTCGGTTTGTAGATTCGTCGCCCCATGTGATCGGTTTGTAGATTCGTCGCCCCATGCGTGCAGTTTGTAGATTCGTCGCCCCATGCGTGCAGTTTGTAGATTCGTCGCCCCATGTGTGCAGTTTGTAGATTCGTCGCCCCATGCGTGCAGTTTGTAGACACGCCATTTCACTGATATATAAATCTAATGCCGTGGTCGATTTCTAGAACTGATGCTGTGTTCCGTTTCTAGAATGGCCGCCCATTTACGTCCTTATAACCACATCCACAATAACATTAATGTCAGCAGTAACAGTCTGGTTGATCAGGCCTTGATCCACCAGGAGGCCGGGTCGCGGGGGCATTGACCTCCGGAAACCTTCAGTTATCCTTCAACTCATCATTTGCTTGTCTTGTTCCTTAATCTTCAAGGTTATTACCTGTTAAGCTCATTTTGTCGTTAAGAAAGGAGGTGGCGTTTATAGCGTTAAACGTTGATTCTAGGAAAAGTTGTTTGTCGTTTAATTTTCATCTTTAAACTCGTTTTCTTGTTCACCATGGAGCGAGGCGACGATTACATAGTTCAAATTTTGTCGTTAAATTTATTTTCTCGTTGGGAGGGTCACAGGTGGGCGTGGATGGTTCCCAGATGGGCGTGGGTGGTACACAGGTGGGCCTGAGGAAGGATTACAGGTGGGCCTGGGCAAAGGATCATAGGTGGGCTGGGCAGATGACAGGGTGGGTGTGGATACAAGAGGTGGGCCGAGGTGATGGTTAGGGTGAGGTGGGCAGGAGGTAGGTGGGCTGGGCAAGCTACTAAAGAGGTGGTAGGTGTGACAAGCAGGGAGGTGAACAGGTGATGGAGTGGAGCATAGAGAGGTAAAGGAGATTGGGCATAATAAACGAGTGATAGCTTACTGAGATGAGAGAAGAGAGAGAGAGAGAGAGAAGAGAAGAGAGAGAGAGAGAGAGAGAGAGAGAAGGAGAGGGGAGGGAAAGATAGAGAAGAGAGAGAGAGAAAAAACGAGAGAACAGAGCAGACAGAGAAACAGAGAGGACAGAGAGACAGAGAGACGAGAGAGAAGAGAGAGAGACAGAGAGACAGACAGAGAGAGAGAGAGAGAGACATACAACGGAGGATATAGAACGTAGAGAAAAATAAATATAAGAAATTGGAGGGGAAGGGTAGTAGAAGGGGCAATAAGGAAGAGAGGAAGGAGGAGAAAAATGACAATGAGACATGAATTAATAAATGCCAAAAAAGGATAAAAAAAGAGAAGTAAGAGGGAAGGTGAAGATAAATGAGAACAAGGAAGAAACAAGGACGAAGAAAAGATGGGAAAGATCGACGGGAAGCAAAGTTAAAGAAAGAGGAATAGATGCAATAACAGGAAAAATCCGAGAGAAGAAGCACAAAGGAGAGATAAGAAGAGACATAATTGAGACATTAAGAGAAAAAGAGAAAAAATGTAAGAAGAAACAGAAAGAGGCGGAGAATAAGCCATGTTGTACTGGCTCGCCTCATGGTGAACGAGAACCACATGACGCTTTGACCCACAGGACCACCAAATCCTACAAGAATGACGCAGCCAGCAGGGCTAGATGTTTTACCGTCATCCGAGTACATACGGTGGTGTGGGAGCTTCAGTGCAACAAGGGTTCGAGTCCTTTTCTAGTGCAGTGTTATTGATCAATACCACTCGTTCGTGGTTAGAATAATATATATATGCTGCTCGTGAGGCTAGTACACCAAACAGGGAGGAGAATGAAATTAGCTTAGAAGCTCCCACACCACCATATGTCCTCGGATGACGGTAAAACAGCTAGCCCTGCTGGCTGCGTCATTCTTATAGGATTTGGTGGTCTTGTGGGTCAAAACGTCATGTGGTTCTCGCTCACCATGAGGCAGGCCAGTACAACATGGGTTCGAGTCCTTGGCTAGCGCAGTGTTGTTATTGATCAATACCACTCGTTCGTGATTACAATAATATATAAATTGGAAAGTAAATGATATTTACGAGACCAAAGTTTGTAAACACCACAGGTACAACACATCTGTAAGCTTTGTAAACACCACAGGTACAACACATCTGTAAGCTTTGTAAACACCACAGGTACAACACATCTGTAAGCTTTGTAAACACCACAGGCACAACACATCTGTAAGCTTTGTAAACACCACAGGCACAACACATCTGTAAGCTTTGTAAACACCACAGGCACAAACATCTGTAACTTTTAAACACCACAGGCACAACACATCTGTAAGCTTTGTAAACACCACAGGTACAACACATCTGTAAGCTTTGTAAACACCACAGGTACAACACATCTGTAAGCTTTGTAAACACCACAGGTACAACACATCTGTAAGCTTTGTAAACACCACAGGCACAACACATCTGTAAGCTTTGTAAACACCACAGGTACAACACATCTGTAAGCTTTGTTGTCTTCGTAAATATTACTGAGACGACAGGAATGTGTTCTTGATTCAGGAGCAATATTCTGTCCACCTTTTCGGCCAGATATTCCTCTATCTACCTCATTTACCCGTCTTCTTCAATCCACTTTATCTACCCCATGTTCCTCTATCTACCTTATCTATCTCGTATTCTTCTATGCACCTTATCAACCTGATGCTGCATTATCTCCCTCATATTTGCTTCCTGTCACTCTTCCCTCGTCCTTGTTTCCTATCGTTCCTTCTCCCTCGTCCTTCACCCTGGTACGTGTAATAACGCACGTGTACCCTCCCTTCACCCTGGCACGTGTAATAACGCACGTCTACCCTCCCTTCACCCTGGTACGTGTAATAACGCACGTCTCTCCTGTTAAACCGTAATAAAACTACAAAGGTGAAAATCTAGTGTAATAATGACTTGTGTTTCTCATTTCCCTTATGTCAATATTGTTCTACACATTTTTATATACACAATATTTCACCAAACTCCTAAGTAATTATGTTTACATATTTCTTTTTTCAAATTCAATACACATTTTCCTTTTTTATATATAAATCAGGAATTTTCAAAGTTGGTCAAAGTTTAGTAAATTTTTACATTTTTTTTTTAATCTTTCTAATTAATCCACTCTTCTGAAGGCTGGAAAATATTGTCGTTCAATAAACAGGGTGATGTGTGTGTGTATATATATATATTCTTGGTATATAGAGCCTTAGGCTCTGTGTACACCGGAAAAAAATAGGCCCTAGCGAGGGTCCAATCTGGTAAAAATTATTAAACGAAAATTCCATTGGAAGGGACGGTAAAGTTGTGTGTGTAGGCACGATCCTCCGTCCGTGTGTGTGTTATGCAAGGTGTGGTGGAGGCTTGATCCTAGCGACCGTATCTCAGACCAAGGCCTCTTGGTGGATCAAACCCTGATCAACCAGGCTGTTGTTGTTGGCCGCACACAATCCAACGTACGAACCACAGCTCGTCTGGTCTGGAATTGATTTGAGGATAATGTCAGGTTCTCTCTTGAAGACTACCAGAAGTTTTTTTGGTAAATTTCCTTATGCACGGAGTGAGGGCGTTGAAGAGTCGGGGGCCTCTGACACTCACTGAGTTCTCTGTGTGCTAGTCGTGCCCCTGCTTTTATTGAAGGTATTTTGCACTGTTTGCCAAGTCTCTTGTTTTCATAAGGAGTGATTTCGTTGTGCAAGTTTGGGACCAGTTCCTCTACAATTTTCCAGGTATAGATTATAATGTACCTTTCTCGCCTACGTTCCAAGGAATACAGTTGAAAAGACTTCACCTGCCTTGAAGGTGGCCGTCAGTATACAGCAGTATTCCAGCCTGGAAAGAACAAGTGACTTAAAGAAGATCATCACTGGTTCAGTATCATTTGTCTTGAAAGTTCTAGTTATCCAGCGTTATATTGCGTTAGCAATAACAACATTGTTGTGATCTTTGAATGTGAGATCATCTGACATCACTCAGTGGGGGTTTCAATGTAATGTTACAATAGATTCGCACTAATGGGGCTCCAATATAATGGTACCATAGATTCGCACTAGTGGGGTACCAGTGTAACGCTACCACAGTCTCGCACTACAAAGGTTCCAATGTCTCCCTTCACTGATTCATTTGTCTTGACCAGATGAGAGTTAATTACTACCTTTATAACACACGTGACATTCTTAATTACCTCAGATTACCATGATTAGCGTCCTTGTACAAGTGATTTACCAGGTACCAGGAGACGGGAGAACACTGGTTTATATATGGTGGGGTGGTTTATATACGGTGGCAGTAGGTGATTTATATGATGAGGTGGTTTATATACGGCAGCAACAGCCTGGTTGACCAGGCGGTTGACAGAGAAGTTTCGCCTTTAGATCGAGAACTCTCGAAATCTGATTTATATAGGGTAGGGAGGGAAGTTTATATAGGGTAGGGACGGTAGTTTATATAGGGTAGAGAGGGTAATTTATATAGGGTAGGGACGGTAGTTTATATATGATGCTTTGGTAGTTCATATCAGCAACAACCACTAATATAAGAAAACAGGTGAAATTAGTAACAGATGTAAAAAGAAACAGGTGAGATTAGTAACAGATGTAAAAGAAAACAGGTTAGATTAGTAACATATGTAAAAAGAAACAGGTAAACAGGTGAGATTAGTAACAGATGTAAAAAGAAACAGGTGAGACCAGTAACAGACGTAAATAAAAAAAGATATTTACAGCAAGGACAAAGGATTTAAAGAAACAAAAGAGTTAGATTAATTTAAGAGGAATAACAGCATTGCTCCTGTATAGTAATCCCAGCGCCAGCCAACAACGGTAAAACGCGAACAGACGAGATCAACAGCACAGCACCTGGGTAGTAACCCCAGCTTCAACAGCACCAAAACAGGGTTTAAACTAAATATCTTCCGTTAACAGAACAGCACTAAAAGAGGGTTTAAACCAAAAATCTTACGTTAAAACAACAGAACAGCACTAAAAGAGGGTTTAAACAAAAATCTTACGTTAAAACAACATAACAGTAGCAACAGCACTAAAAGAGGTTTTAAACCAAATATCTTAAGTTAAAAAACAAGAGAACAGCAGTAAAACACGAGCAGGTGAGATTAGGAGCATTAAGAGCCCCGCGCCTGAGTAGTAACCCCAGTCTCAACATGGCTGTCCACTCGATCTGACTGAACTAGCGTCTTGGGGCCACCGCGCCGCTCTAACAATGAGATAATCACCCCCCGTGTGAACAATTAGCCACGCCGTGTACATATCGATCACATCAGCAGGGCGGAAGTGGACCTACGCCCTAATTGCTATTGGCCCCGGCAGTAAGTTTCCATAGTGATTACCTGTGTCACGTTTGAAATAACACCTGTAATTAAAGTACAGTCATCTAACGCAGTAGGGGAGCGTAGTGGCGTATATTTTGGGTACACGGAGGGGCGTATGGACTTGGATGTTGCGTCGGATTGCAAGGATGACGCGTGAACGTCGGTGCGTCGAAAAATGGAGAGGGGGCAAAAATGGCTTATGGGCGTATAGTGTACGTTGAGGGAGGGGGCAAAAAGGGCGTATGGGCGTATAATGTACGTTGAGGTGCAAATTTTAGTGTACGGACGTGGTCGGTGTTATCCGTGGCTACGCGAAAATAATCTGCATCTTCCCGTTAAGTCGCTCCGTTGCGACCGTTTACGGCAGCATTGCGTGCCGATCACCTGATATAAATACTACGATAAATGTGTATCCGGACGTCTTTGGTGAGTGGGGTGTGCGCGCGCGCGCGTACACTCGCTCGTGTCAGGACAGTGTAGTATTAGTTACCGGTTGTCAAAAGCACTTGTCAACAGACACTTGGCACACACCGTGCGACAGTCTCCGCCCCATCACACACACCGTGCGACAGTCTCCGCCCCATCACACACACCGTGCGACAGTCTCCGCCCCATCACACACACCGTGCGACAGTCTCCACCCCATCACACACACCGTGCGACAAGTCTCCACCCCATCACACACACCGTGCGACAGTCTCCGTCCCATCACACACACCGTGCGACAGTCTCCGCCCCAACACACAATTAGTGCGACAGTCTCCGCCCCATCACACACACCGTGCGACAGTCTCCGCCCCATCACACACACCGTGCGACAGTCTCCGCCCCATCACACACACCGTGCGACAGTCTTAGTGTCAAACATCATTAGTTATATTACATCCTTAAAACGTCGTTTTTTACGAATCAATTATTTTAGCTTCATAAAACAAACCCCTTTGATATTTACGACAGTCATGCAATAAGGGGGACCCCTGTATACCCCTCTCTTTACCCTTTGCCCACCCCTCCCCTACCACCTCCCGTAAAACAGCCACACCCCTTTCCCCTCAGTCACGCCTCCTCATTCTCCCATTCTCTTCCCCTCATTCTCTTCCCATCCTCACCTCTCTTCCCATCTCCCCCTCACTCCTCTCCCCCCCACCCCCTGCACATCTACCTCAACCACGCCCTTCCCGCTAACTGCCCCATGAAATACTTCCTGTCTGTCCCATGAAATACTTCCTGTCTGTCCCATGAAATACTTCCTGTCTGTCCCATGAAATACTTCCTGTCTGTCCCATGAAATACTTCCTGTCTGTCCCATGAAATACTTCCTGTCTGCCCCATGAAATACTTCCTGTCTGTACCATGAAATACTTCCTGTCTGTACCATGAAATACTTCCTGTCTGTCCCATGATATACGCCCCATTTGTCCCATGAAATACGCCCTGCCGCATGAACTACGCCCTACCTTCCCTTTGATCAACCCTAATTGCCTCCCATTCCAAAGGCAATATATGACCCCTCCAGGTTAAGCCCTGTCAATGATCTCTGCCGGAGTTCAAAAATCTTGATCAGAAAATCCTTCACGATACCAGTCACTATTTATGTCCAAACTGATCCTCGAGGATGCTGCTCCATCGTTGAGCCCACATAAGGCACACAGCAAAAAGAGCACGAAAAGTTTCTTTTGGTAAGAGGTTTGTTCGTGACATTACGTCCCTGGAGAAACTTGAAACGGGAGGAGACATAAACACGACGTTGAAAATACGACAAGTTGGAGACGGAAAGATTTCAGATTTGGAGGGATCAGGACCAGGTGACACACATGAGAGGGATCAGGACCAGGTGACACACATGAGGGATCAGGACCAGGTGACACACATAAGAGGGATCAGGACCAGGTGACACACATGAGAGGGATCAGGACCAGGTGACACACATGAGGGATCAGGACCAGGTGACACACATGGGGGATCACGACCAGGTGACACACATGAGAGGGATCAGGACCAGGTGACACACATGAGAGGGATCAGGACCAGGTGACACACATGAGAGGGATCAGGACCAGGTGACACATGAGAAAGATCAGGACCAGGTGACACACACGAGAAAGACAGGACTAGGTGGCACGCAAGAGCGCGCGCGCACACACACGAACGTACGTACGTGCACACGTACATACGTTCACCGCACTAACCATTCTCTCCACCACAAAAGGCTTCGCTAATCCTCCCGTGAACCGCAGATCTCCGTGATTGTAACGCATTGTTTACGTTCTTATTTGTATCATTAAGGAGACCACCTCACAAGCGGCGCCATTACACCTGAGAGAGAACAAACACTTGTGATTTATGACTCAAAAACATTGTTGTCTTCTTATTTACTACTAAAAAACATTGTCTTCTTATTTACTACTAAAAAACATTGTCTTCTTATTTACTACTAAAAAACATTGTCTTCTTATTTACTACTAAAAAAGCATTGTTGTCTTCTTATTTACTACTAAACATTGTCTTCTTATTTATTACTTAAGAACATTGTCTTCTTATTTATTACTTAAGAACATTGTCTTCTTATTTATTACTTAAGAACATTGTCTTCTTATTTATTACTTAAGAACACTGTCTTCTTATTTATTACTTAAGAACATTGTCTTCTTATTTATTACTTAAAAACAGTCTTCTTATTTATTACTTAAGAACACTTTCTTCTTATTAACTACTTAATAACATTGACTTCTTATTTATTACAAAAAAATTGTTGTCCTCTTATTTATTACAAAAAAATTGTTGTCCTCTTAGTTATTACTTAAGAACATTGCTGTCGTGTTATTAAGAACACTTTTGTCTTGTTATGTGTTATGAGGATGTTTTAATTTATGCTCATATTTGATATCTTATGTTATATTGTTACGCTATGTTTGGTTATGCTATGTTGTGTTATCCAGTGCTACGTTACCCTCTTATGCTGTGATATGTAGTGTTACGTTACTATTTTATGCTGTGTTATGTTACCCTGTTGTGATATGTAATGTTACGTTACTATTTTATGCTGTGTTGTGGCGTATATTATACTATGCTAAATATGTGTGTTATGTTACTGTTTAAGTGGGTATTCTGTTACAGTGTGTTAAATCTACCTAGTCATCGCCCCCGTGACCCGGGCCCAGACCTGACCTATTTGATGGTCTGGTCTCTCAGGTAACACGCAAGAAGCGACTCGATTCTGATCAGGAAGCGACTCGATTCTGATCAGGAAGTGACTCGATTCTGATCGGGAAGTGACTCGATTCTGATCGGGAAGTGACTCGATTCTGATCGGGAAGTGACTCGATTCTGATCGGGAAGTGACTCGATTCTGATCGGGAAGTGACTCGATTCTGATCGGGAAGTGACTCGATTCTGATCGGGAAGTGACTCGATTCTGATCGGGAAGTGACTCGATTCTGATCGGGAAGTGACTCGATTCTGATCGGGAAGTGACTCGATTCTGATCGGGAAGTGACTCGATTCTGATCGGGAAGTGACTCGATTCTGATCGGGAAGTGACTCGATTCTGATCGGGAAGTGACTCGATTCTGATCGGGAAGTGACTCGATTCTGATCGGGAAGTGACTCGATTCTGATCGGGAAGTGACTCGATTCTGATCGGGAAGTGACTCGATTCTGATCGGGAAGTGACTCGATTCTGATCGGGAAGTGACTCGATTCTGATCGGGAAGTGACTCGATTCTGATCGGGAAGTGACTCGATTCTGATCGGGAAGTGACTCGATTCTGATCGGGAAGTGACTCGATTCTGATCGGGAAGTGACTCGATTCTGATCGGGAAGTGACTCGATTCTGATCGGGAAGTGACTCGATTCTGATCGGGAAGTGACTCGATTCTGATCGGGAAGTGACTCGATTCTGATCGGGAAGTGACTCGATTCTGATCGGGAAGTGACTCGATTCTGATCGGGAAGTGACTCGATTCTGATCGGGAAGTGACTCGATTCTGATCGGGAAGTGACTCGATTCTGATCGGGAAGTGACTCGATTCTGATCGGGAAGTGACTCGATTCTGATCGGGAAGTGACTCGATTCTGATCGGGAAGTGACTCGATTCTGATCGGAAGTGACTCGATTCTGATCGGGAAGTGACTCGATTCTGATCGGGAAGTGACTCGATTCTGATCGGGAAGTGACTCGATTCTGATCGGGAAGTGACTCGATTCTGATCGGGAAGTGACTCGATTCTGATCGGGAAGTGACTCGATTCTGATCGGGAAGTGACTCGATTCTGATCGGGAAGTGACTCGATTCTGATCGGAAGTGACTCGATTCTGATCGGGAAGTGACTCGATTCTGATCGGGAAGTGACTCGATTCTGATCGGGAAGTGACTCGATTCTGATCGGGAAGTGACTCGATGCTGATCGGGAAGTGACTCGATGCTGATCGGGAAGTGACTCGATGCTGATCGGGAAGTGACTCGATTCTGATCGGGAAGTGACTCGATGCTGATCGGGAAGTGACTCGATGCTGATCGGGAAGTGACTCGATGCTGATCGGGAAGTGATTCGATTCTGATCGGGAAGTGACTCGAGGAACTCTCGATGCTACAATGTGTAGCCGAACACGTAGCATTATCTTATGTTACGTGTTGTCATATGCGTTACACTGCGTTACACAACACGTAACATAACTCCGTTTTGCCGTGTAAATACCAACTCTCCGTCGTTACCCGCGTGATCCCGCACCACCTTCCTCGCGGCAGCACCGTCCAATTCTCGCTAAATTTCTCGTCTCGGCAAATCTATACATCATTATCAGAGGAATACCTTGATCATTTGCATGAGTCTACCGACTGCAGATACTTTTTTTCCCATCGTTAAGAAAATTACAGGTGTTAGCCTGGCCGTAATAACGTTATTCCCCCAGGTTGTCTTCGTAAAACACCTGTGTGCCGCTCGGACCTTGTGGGGAGTTGGGAGACTATCTCAAGAGTTACGTTTGTGTTATCACGCACGTTTTTTTTTATCCTCTTCGCTGTGTCCTTCCTGTGTGTGTGTGTGTGTGTGTGTGTGTTTAGGGAGTGACCAATTGTAATAAAAAGTTTAAAAAAGATTTAATTTGTGTTAAAGGATGGACATGTAAATACACCTTCAGAATAAGTGAGAGAGAGAGAGAGAGAGAGAGAGAGAGAGAGAGAGAGAGAGAGAGAGAGAGAGAGAGAGAGAGAGAGAGAGAGGCAGGCAGCCAGGCAGGGATTGAGGGAGAGGAAGGAACCCACACCTAGATAATCACACTGACTCTGAAGGAACACTTCATAAAGCTAGCTGTGATGACACCCATTTACACCCTAGGGAAGATACACTCCTCGCAGGGGTCACACAACGCCTGGGAGATGATCAGGATCGATCCGAGGAAGGGAATGGCAGTTCCAATTCCTTGGATCAAGTTTACTTCACCAACATAAAGGCAAAAAGACTTCAACCAGTACACACACACACACACACACACACACACACACACAGCAGGCCAAGTGCCTTTGACATCTGACAACTGGTAACCACTACTACTCACAAGCTGTGTCCAGAAACACACGCTACACAGGTTATACATACCCCAGGAACACATCGTGCTCAATGGTAGAACCTTCAGCTCACAACCGACGGACCTGGGTTCAATATCCAGCACTTGAAAATGAAGGCAAGTTTCTTCTCACCTGTTGTTCCCATTAATCTAGCAGTAAATGGGTACCCCGTTAACCTAGCAGTAAATAGGTACCCCGTTAACCTAGCAGTAAATAGGTACCCCGTTAACCTAGCAGTAAATAGGTACCCTGTTAACCTAGCAGTAAATGGGTAGCTGGGTATTGTGGGCGGCATTCTGAGAGATAGTATACCTGATGAGGCAGGACAACAGTTTTGTAAATGAGGTGAGGTTAGACAGCAGCTCTCAGCAGGTTAGACAGCATCTCTAAGCCTGTAACGTTCAACAGCTCAACTATTCTCACCTGATGAATCTTATCTACACTTAGAAGTTAGAAACCTATTCTCTCTGGCTTCCACCCCTCCTCCCCCACCCAATATTCCCCCACAACGTCCCCCCACCCTCCGGAAGTAAATGCTCGTCTTATGAACCTTGTCCACAATCAAAGGTTCCTTTGATTGTTATGTAGTGTCACACTTTTTTTTGTAATTTTTACTCTCTAATTCTCATTTTTGTTTTGTTTCAGGTAATGTGAGAGTCGTGAGTCGTCGTCATGAAGGCTTCACCCCCCCACCCTTTCCTCACTCATTACCACTATATCTGTCCCTTCCCCCCTTCATCTACTATTACCATCACTATTACCACCACCACCATCTCCATTACGACAAGCACCTGATAACCACCATTCCACTGCTGTTATCATCCCTCCACAACCACATCCATCCACCATCGTCCACTACATCCACTTAGTAACACCACCACCGCATCCATCTTTCAAAACTACCACCCATCATTTCTACAATCAACCATCCCTACCACCACTAACCACCCCCTCCGCCTCCTTCACATACAAGGTAAAGTGTCAAGGTAAAGTGTCACTTATATACATTCCCTCCCTTTATTTCATCTCCATCTTAGAAGATCTTGTATAAAGTAGACAATGGCGATAGCTTTTACGTTAGTGGTATCGTAAAGCATCGCCCCCGGGCCACGGGGGCGATGCTTCTCAGGGAGAAGCTGTGGCTGGTGTCACCCACACTACCCTACTCTGCGAAAACTTCCCCTTATTTCTCCTGTTGCTTCCCTTGCACAGCTCCTGATGACGCAATGAGAAGTGTGAAAGTACTTGAGCTGAAGATTTCCACTCCCCCCATCCCCCCGTGGCTTGTCTTGCATTGTTAACCGCCTGTCTGCGACTGCTTGCATACATACATTATATATATATATATATATATATATATATATATATTGTAGGTAGTAGGTTGGTAGACAGCAACCACTCAGGGAGGTACTACCATCCTGCCAGGTGACTGTGAAACAGAAACCTGAAACTGTTTTACATGATGGTAGGATTGCTGGTGTCTTTTTTCTGTCTCATAAACATACAAGATTTCAGGTACGTCTTGCTACTTCTACTTACACTTAGGTCACACTACACAAACATGTACACGTTTATTGTATACACACTCATCTGAGTTTTCTTTGATTTTATCTTAATAGTTCTTGTTCTTATTGCTTTTCCCTTTCATATCCATGGGGAAGTGGAATAAGAATCTTTCCTCCGTAAGCCATGCGTGTTGTAAAAGTCAACTAAAATGCCGGGAACAATGGGCTAGTAACCCCTTTTCCTGTATAGCTTACTAAAAAGAAGAAGAAGAAAATCGTCAAAGTGGGATGTTTGAATGTGCGTGGATGTTGTGCGAATGATAAGAAAGAGATGATTGTAGATGTTATGAATGAAAAGAAGCTGGATGTCCTGGCTTTAAGTGAGACAAAGCTGAAGGGGTAGGAGAGTTTCAGTGGGGAGAAATAAATGGGATTAGATCAGGGTTTCAAATAGAGTTAGAGCTAAAGAAGGAGTGGCAATAATGTTGAATAATCAGTTATGGCAGGTAAAGAAGGAATATAAATGTATAAATTCAAGGATTATGTGGAGTAAAATAAAGGTTGGATGTGAAAAGTGGGTTATAGTAAGTGTTTATGCACCTGGAGAAGAGAGAAGTGTAGAAGAGAGAGAGATTTTGGGAAATGTTGAGTGAGTGTGTGGGAGTTTTGAACCAAGTGAGAGAGTAATTGTGGTTGGGGATCTTAATGCTAAAGTGGGTAAAAATGTTGTGGATGGAGTAGTAGGTAAATTTGGGGTGCCAGGGGTAAATGTAAATGGGAGCCATTAATTGAGCTATGTGTTGAAAGAGGTTTGGTAATAAGTAATACATATTTTATGAAAAAGAGGATAAATAAATATACAAGGTATGATATAGCACGTAAGGAAAGTAGTTTGTTGGATTATGTATTGGTGGATAAAAGGTTGATGAGTAGGCTTCAGGATGTACATGTTTATAGAGGGGCAACGGATATATCAGATCATTATTTGGTTGTAGCTACAGTTAGAGTAAAAGGTAGATGGGACAAAAGGAAAATGGCAACAGCAAGTAAGAGAGAGGTAAAAGTGTATAAACTAAGGGAGGAGGAAGTTAGGGTGAGATATAAGCAACTATTGGCAGAAAGGTGGGCTAGTGCAAGTAGGAGTAGTGGGGGGGTTGAAGAGAGTTGGGATAGTTTTAAAAATGCAGTATTAGAATGTGGGGCAGAAGTTTGTGGTTATAGGAGGGTGGGTGCAGGAGGAAAGAGGAGTGAGTGGTGGAATGAAGAAGTAAAAGGTGTGATAAAGAGAAAAAGGTAGCTTATGAGAGGTTTTACAAAACAGAAGTGTTAGTAGAAGAGCAGAGTATATGGAGAGTAAAAGAAAGGTGAAGAGAGTGGTGAGAGAGTGCAAACAGAAGAGCCAATGAAAGAATGGGAGAGGATCTGTCAAGAAATTTTGCTGAAAACAAGAAAAAATTTTGGAGTGAGATAAACAAGGTAAGAAAGCCTAGGGAACGAATGGATTTGTCAGTTAAAACAGAGTAGGGAGTTAGTAGATGGGGAGCTGGAGGTATTGGGTAGATGGCGGGAATATTTTGAGGAACTTTTAAATGTCGATGAAAAGAGGAGGCGATAATTTCATGTACTGGCCAGGGAGGTACAACATCGTTTAGGAGTGAAGAAGAGCAGGATGTGAGTGTGGGGAGGTGCGTGAGGCATTACGTAGAATGAAAGGGGGTAAAGCAGCTGGAATTGACGGAATCATGACAGAAATGTTAAAAGCAGGGGGATATAGTGCTGGAGTGGTTGGTATTTTTGTTTAATAAATGTATGAAAGAGGGAAGGTACCTAGGGATTGGCAGCGAGCATGTATAGTTCCTTTATATAAAGGGAAGGGGATAAAGAGAGTGTAAAAATTATAGGGAATAAGTTTACTGAGTATACCAGGTAAAGTGTATGGCAGGGTTATTATTGAAAGAATTAGAGGTAAGACAGAGAGTAGGATTGCAGATGAGCAAGGAGGCTTTAGAGTGGGTAGGGGATGTGTAGATCAAGTGTTTACAGTGAAGCATATATGTGAACAGTATTTAGATAAAGGTAGAGAAGTTTTTATTGCATTTATGGATTTAGAAAAGGCATATGATAGAGTGGATAGGGAGCAATGTGGCAAATGTTGCAAGTGTATGGAATAGGTAGTAAGTTACTGAAGGCTGTAAAGAGTTTTTATGAGGATAGTGAGGCTCAGGTTAGGGTGTGTAGAGAGAGGAGATTACTTCCCGGTAAAAGTAGGTCTTAGACAGGGTTGTGTAATGTCACCATGGTTGTTTAATATATTTATAGATGGGGTTGTAAAAGAAGTAAATGCTAGGGTGTTGGGGAGAGGGTGGGATTAAATTATGGAGAATTAAATGCAAAATGGGAGTTGACACAGTTACTTTTGCTGATGATACTGTGCTTATGGGAGATTCTAAAGAAAAGTTGCAAAGGTTAGTGGACGAGTTTGGGAGTGTGTGTAAAGGTAGAAAGTTAAAAGTGAACATAGATAAGAGTAAGGTGATGAGGGTATCAAACGATTTAAATAAAGAAAAATTGGATATCACATTGGAGAGAGGGATTATGGAAGAAGTAAATGTTTTCAGATATTTGGGAGTTGATGTGTCAGCAGATGGGTTTATGAAGGATGAGGTTAACCATAGAATTGATGAAGGAAAAAAGGTGAGTGGTGCATTGAGGTATCTGTGGAGACAAAAAACGTTATCCATGGAGGCAAAGAAGGGAATGTACGAAAGTATAGTGGTACCAACACTCTTATATGGGTGTGAAGCATGGGTTGCAAATGCTGCAGCGAGGAGGAGGCTGGAGGCAGTGGAGATGTCCTGTCTAAGGGCAATGTGTGGTGTAAATATTATGCAGAAAATTCGGAATGTGGAAATTAGGAGAAGGTGTGGAGTTACTAAAAGTATTTGTCAGAGGGCTGAAGAGGGGGTTTTTGAGGTGGTTTGGTCATTTAGAGAGAATGGATCAAAGTAGAATGACTTGGAGAGCGTATAAATCTGTAGGGAAGGAAGGCGGGGTAGGGGTCGTCCTAGAAAAGGTTGGAGGGAAGGGGTAAAGGAGGTTTTGTGGGCGAGGGCTTGGACTTCCAGCAAGCATGTGTGAGCGTGTTAGATAGGAGTGAATGGAGACGAATGGTTTTGGGACATGACGATCTGTTGGAGTGTGAGCAGGGTAACATTGTGTGAAGGGATTCAGGGAAACCAGTTAATTGATTTAGTTGGACTTGAGTCCTGGAAATGGGAAGTACAATGCCTGCACTTTAAAGGAGGGGTCTGAGATAGTGACAGCTGGGAGGGACTTTTCTCAGCTGTAGTATCTGAGCTCCTCTGCAAAGACAGTGATTATGTATGAGTGTGGTGAAAGTGTTGAATGATGATGAAAGTTTTTTCTTTTGGGGATTTTCTTTCTTTTTGGGTCACCCTGCCTCGGTGGGAGACGGCCGACTTGTTGAAAAAAAAAAAAAAAAAAAAAAAAATATATATATATATATATATATATATATATATATATATATATATATATATATATATAATATATATATATATACACACACACATACATACATACACAGACGTGTTTTTTCCAGAGTTGGTCCTATCATTGTGTTTACTCTGGGTTTATCAGCAATGATGACGACGCAAACCTTCCGTCAGGTTTTTTACTCATTAAACCAGAGAGAATTTCTCTAATAATGATCGGTAATAATATCAGGACTCTCCTATTTGTATGTTCACTTCCTCCTATTACTCTTTTTTTCCACCACCTTGTTCGCTTCCTCTTGTTTACAGTTTCCTTTCTCCTTCCTTTCCATCCCTCTTTTTTTTTTCCTTCCCTTCCTCCCATTACTATTCACCCTTTCTTTTGATATCTTCCATTTTCCCCTCTTCCCCCCCCCCCTTCCTTGATTTATATCTTCCTTTTTCCTAATTCCAATGACTACTATTTCCCACACCTCCCTCCCTCTCTTCCTTTCCTCCACCCAACCCTATTCACTAGATCCATCCACTCCAACACTATAACATCTCTCCTTCCCTTCGTCCACCCACTTCACCCACCTATCATATTCTCCCTCCTATCCCCACTCCATCTCCACCACAATCCCCCACATCCACACCTCCCCCACACCCACTCACTACTACTACCACCATTAGTACAACCACCACCACCACCATACATGTGAAAAACAACACGCCAAACCCTCAGGGTTGAAGACAGATTCCTGGCTAATATTTCAACAATGTTTCTAGTAAATCAATGAAGGATGAACGGCTTCGATAAATAATTCACACCTCCGAACCGCCCTCACATGTATTGAGTTGAAGAGACTCCGTTGTGTGCTTCATTTATGGCCGAATTATATCGATTATAGATGGTAAATTACAGACTGTGAGCCTTGTGATGCGCCCTGGAGAAATATGCAACCAGTTATAGGCGAGTACCATAAATTAGGTATGAATTTAATATACGATTCGAGGTATCTAAGCATTGATAGGTATCCGGCTATTGTCATGACACTGTTTATGCGATTATCGGATGAAATTATCTGGAATATAGAATCCAGCTGTGGATAATCGATAAGTACACAGTGTGTATGTAGTGTCAGTCGATTGTCGAGGCAGGGCGATTATATTGGCGATTTACATACTGTGTTACTGTGGGATTTGCATTTTGTGGCAAGGTGGGATTTATACGAGCGCACTTGTTGAGGAACACTGTTATAAACATTCACTGACATGAATGTTTAGGTTATGCAGTAAACACGAACAAGCGATACAAGATGCAAAAAAACTACAGGAGGAGTTGAATGATAGCTCTAGGACTTTCGTGTTGCAATCAACACATCTTCAGGAGTTGTATGTTGTAGAAACAGAGTAGGAAGTCCAGGTAGATTCGTTCAAGGGAACGACTCTAGCTAGCATTCTAGGTAGAGTCGTTCCTGAACTTGCTACTCATTTCTGCAACATTAGAAGCTCCTGAAGATGTGTTGATTGCAACATGAAAGGCCTAGAGCTATCATTTAACTCCCAATGTGGTTCTGCATGTATGTATACCTGGAAGTGTTAAGTATAGCGCAAAATACAAAGTATATACACGTAGAGGTGCAAAATATACTCAAACAAGTTTTTACCTTTAACGCGAAATAAAACTGCAAAGAAAGGGACGCCTTCATTGCAACAGGTCTCAATTTCCACTTTTTGGACTCCCGTTGAACGACCCGAATTTCCACCACTGGGACTTCCCCGTTGAACGACCCCCTAATATCTCTGAACACTATAACGACACCTGTGTAATAGTGTAGTTGAACAAGACACTGTCTTACCAATACACTGTGAACGACCTTTGACTCATTAAACAGCACTGGTCCATTTTCCCTTTATTTTCTGGTACAAACACGGAGGTGCATTTTAAGAGACATTACTGAAGCTGGGTGTGGCTCCCCAGGTCACGCTATTTCCTCAATAACCTTTACTTTATTCTCTCGCACCCCCCCCCCCCTTTTTTTGGCTTTCACGCCCCCTTTTATTTTCGCATAAAATTTTACTTTCCTTACCCATTTACTTTCTTTTGCACGAATTTTTAATATATTTTTGAGACTTTCACTTTTTAGTACCTTTTTGCCTATATTTCGCACTTTTTTTTATTTTATTTCGCCTCATTTTCTCTTTTTCGTGCCCCTTTTCACTCACACTTATTCATTCGGACTCTCTACACCTGCACACTCGTACGATTTGCATTAGGAAATAGTTTACCAGAAAAAAGTTCCGGGGGGTTAAAGCCCCCGCGGGCCCCTCTCAGACCAGGTCTCTTGGTGGATGGCTTGATCAACCAGGGTGTTGGTTCTAGCCGCACGAAATCCAGCGTATGCAGTACAGCCCGGATGTTGAGTACATAACTTGAGGAACTTAGAGTTCCCTTTTCGTGGAAGCATATTTTGTAGAGTACTGAAAGTAGGCTCAACTAGGCCTACGTGTCCAGGAATAACACGTGACAGTGATGAGTTGAGAGGCTAGGCCAGGCGCCGAGACTCAACCCCAGTAGTAGCAACTAGGTGAATACACACACTTGCAAACAGGTGTATGTGGCTACAGCTTTGAGTAATTTATAGGTGTAGTTGTGTGAGGACATGTGCTTTGTTTATATAACAGGTGTGTACTTATAGGCGCAGGTGTGTATTTATTGACGCAGGTGTGTGATGCCAACTGTACCAGAAATTTCTCCCATACATAAAATTAAATCGAAAGACTCAGAACTACAGCAGCAACCAAAAACAACCAACAACAGCAATAACATACGACATCACCACCACCACCACCACCACCAACAACAACAAACACACAAAACAACATCGTACTAGTGGTATACAACATCTGTCAAAGAGGGAGAGTGAAACATACCAGGTTATACTCGAGTATACTAGTATATAAGGAAGAGTTATAACTTTCTTATATTAGAGCTTTACTACATAACAGAAACAGATATAAAAAACCAACTTACCATTTAATAAAGCAAACCAGGTTTAACAACTACAACTTTAATATACCATGTAGTTCATGTTAGCTTAAATATAATAGTCTTTGAATAATATATATATATATATATATATATATATATATATATATATATATAATATATAGAAGATATATATATTAATTATAATTAAAGGATGGAAGGGTAGGAAGGCAAAATATTCGACGTTATCAAGTTAACAGCGGAAGGGTTGAAGGTATCTGATCGACACTCAGAAATTATCGCAGGAAAAGCAGTATTTCCCTTTTCCAAATTTCTTCATTAAGAAAAAGCGAGCAAATTTGGGATCTACACAAGCCAAATCAGTCCAACCAAAGGGAACATCACTTTTTTTTTTATTGTAGTCCTTTTGTTTACTATTCCGAGGCTATCTGTCCCCACAACTGAATCTAGAGAACCTCACTAACCTAATTATATATATATATATATATATATATATATATATATATATATATATATAAAGAAATAAACACCGAAGGGCAGTGGTTGCGAAATTTTTTTGAAGACTAAAGGTATACATGTTTAGTGCTGGAATCAGTGACAATAAGAGGCTCGGGGATGAAGAGTGCCACCAAAGACGTACGTCACATAAATATGGACATGCATAATATATGTGCTGATATGTCACCCGAGGATAACATGACGCTCTTGGAAAACTTAAGCATGATATATGAAGTGTTTAAAAAAACACCGAAAACCCATACCGGTATTGTAACGAAAACTCTGAATGTGGTGAGAGGGAAAGACAGAATAAGCCGAGTGAAGATTAGACAGATAAAGTGAAAGAAAGTGAAGAAGGGACAATAAAAGAAAAGAAAAAGGGGACATTACCACCAAATAATTGAATATCACAACCAGAGGAAGCGGGAAAATTTACAAACAGAAGACAAGGAAAAGTAGAAGCACCGCAGATGTGTGGGTATCACAAGACACAGGTGTAGCACAGTCGTAACCACCCACACTGCAGATGTGTGGGTATCACAAGACACAGTGTAGCACAGTCGTAACCACCCACACTGCAGATGTGTGGGTATCACAAGACACAGGTGTAGCACAGTCGTAATCACCCACACTGCAGATGTGTGGGTATCACAAGACACAGGTGTAGCACAGTCGTAACCACCCACACTGCAGATGTGTGGGTATCACAAGACACAGGTGTAGCACAGTCGTAACCACCCACACTGCAGATGTGTGGGTATCACAAGACACAGTGTAGCACAGTCGTAACCACCCACACTGCAGATGTGTGGGTATCACAAGACACAGGTGTAGCACAGTCGTAACCACCCACACTGCAGATGTGTGGGTATCACAAGACACAGGTGTAGCACAGTCGTAACCACCCACACTGCAGATGTGTGGGTATCACAAGACACAGGTGTAGCACAGTCGTAACCACCCACACTGAAGATGTGTGGGTATCACAAGACACAGTGTAGCACAGTCGTAACCAACACACTGAAGATGTGTGGGTATCAAAAGACACAGTGTAGCACAGTCGTAACCAACACACTGAAGATGTGTGGGTATCACAAGACACAGGTGTAGCACAGTCGTAACCAACACACTGAAGATGTGTGGGTATCACAAGACACAGGTGTAGCACAGTCGTAACCAACACACTGAAGATGGCATCACCACAAATAATATAATGTATAAATATTATGCCGAGGTAATATACGAACATGGAAAAATGTGCAATTACGCACAACTCAATAAATCCCTGGACATTCTAATAAAGGGGAAAAATGTTGCTTTGAACAATTAGGCAGTTTTTATCGCCCAGAAAGATTTAAAAAGTTTCTCAAGGAAAGACTATACAATGATCTATATTGGCCAATAAGACGCACTAAAAGTATAGACGAGCTATTTTTTATGGGTTAAGATAAACGAAGATAGAAGCAACAAACAGGAGTCACAGGCGCGGAGTAGACAGGTAAGAGTTTGGAGAGACAGCCAGTGAGACAGCCAGTGAGACAGGGTGAATACACACTGGAAAAATAAATTCTGCATCCATGAATACTGACACTGAATGTATCAAGAGTACTTGTACCGACCAACACACAACAGGATGGAACAGTACTAGACGGACCAAGAGTACTAACAACATTCACCCCACAACTAGAGGGAACCTAACTGGTCTCTCCACCAGAACTAAATATACCAAAGAAATCAAAGCAGTCAGAGTAACTACCTTCCTTTTATGTCATACAAGACTAAAAGCTCAGAAGAAAAGTTCCTTTCATGAATGATTTCCTCACATTAAAATAGTGTCTACAGAAGCCAACATTTGAAGCTTCTTAGGCAGTGAAGCATGCATAAAAAAATTATATGATAGAAGAAACAAGTTTTAGTAAGTAGGTGTCTTTGTGGAGGACTCAGTGACACACAACTGATTAAATTCACCAAATGATATAACAGAAGCTTTAGGAATAAAAGTAAGAGACGAAAACTCTGGTAATTATCCTCGTAAACAAACCATCATTACAATGGCGGAGAAACACGCTGACCACATGAGCAAAATCTTGATAATACAACGCAAGTTATCCTCGGAGATTTTAACATCGCAAATTTAAAATGAAAGATAAACAGCAGTATTATTACGGAGACAGTAACGGGAAGTTGTCCAAAAGGCACACACCAAGAAACTCTTAAAACTTTGCGAAAAGTTTGTTTTGAACCCAAAAAAATGGCTCTTACAAGAAAGGAAAATACGTTAGGTATGATCTTCACAATTAAGAACTAATTAGAGAGAGGCATAAGAATTTCGAGAAAAAAATAAGTATTAACTTTAAAGTGCAAACAAGCATAAGTTAGTGTGGATAACCTGAGAGTCAACGAGAGGGAATGTTTAATTATTTTAATAATTCAAGAATTAACTGGAACGAAATAATTAACTATCTAACATTCCCTGGGAAACCATCAAACTATCTAACATTCCCTGGTAAACTATCCTAAACAATTTTAACCCAAAGCGGTGTATGGAAAAGTTGTACGCAGAAGCGTACAGGGTATGTTTAAAATGCCCCGCTAAATCATACCACTGTTTCATCCTTTACAGACGAATCTAGACTTTGAATGAGTGACATCTATTGAATACACTGCAAATCTTCAATCTTGTAGATACCAGATCTTACACTGGCCGTAAAAAAAATATAATGATCAGTGAGGACAAATTTTAATTATTCTCTGTGGAAAAATTAATGAATTAAAAAATCGGCGTATAAAAGCAGGGGTGTTACGAGTACCCAAATGGGAGCTCGTTAAATGTAAAGGGACCCAGACTTAACACTCTCCCTTCATTCATAAGCGAAACTGCCAACAGACCTTTAGCTGTCTTCAAGGGGAAACGTGATAAGCAAATCAAATCAAAGGGGTTCAAATCCCACCCTTTCCGTGATTTGGAAACCTGATAAATTTCTCAAGTCAGTTCCTGATCAGCCGGGCTGTGATGCCTAGGCAAAATTAATTGCGTCCTGTACCAGTAGCTTAATTACTCAGACCATCGTTGGGAGGCCTGGTCTGGGACCGAGTCGTCTGAAAACTGTTTATAAGCAATCTACAAGTAATCTGAAAAAGCCTAGAAGATCAAAAAGAGCAAACTATAGAAAATGGAAGAGTTGATGAACTGCTCTGAAAAACCACAAATATTACAAAGAAAAGAGAATTACATTAATAAAATGTCGAGTTAGAGCATAAACTGAGAACTCTTGCCACAAAAGAAACACAAAAGGAGCAAAAAAATAATTTAGGGAATCGAAAAAAAATCCAAAATACTTTTTCTCGTGAGCCAAATCTATTTCCTGTAAATTTCTGATCATCCAGGCTGTAGAGGCTTACAGACCGTCAGCACAATCATGTGTGTCATAGGTGTGTGTGTGTGTGTGTGTTCAGCTGTGCTTAGTTTATAGATGCACATGTGTGTTTACACGTGTTCAGACGTAGGTGCAATAAACTGTTTGTAGTTACAAGAGCAGAGCATTTATGCATTTGAAATTTTTCCAGGATGTGTATACCACTAGCAGACTAACACCCAGGTGCTTGGTAAATTAGACACATGTGCAACACTTAGGTATCTTTATTGTAGAAACGTTTCGCCACACAGTGGCTTCATCAGTCCAATACGAAGGAGAATGGTGAAGATCAGGTAATCAGTACCTCAGCTTGGAGTCGCTGTAAGCAGCATGTGTCTAATTTATCTACTTGTCGGTTCTCCGAACCATTTATCTACATACTAAGGCACCTATTTACTACTAGATGATCAGGGAAAACCTGCGTAAAAAAAACTTCCTTATAGGTCTTGCTGTGCCCAGAAACTGAACTCTGATTCTTGGTGACACTTTACAACGCAAGTGAACTTGGCATAAGTGGTGGTCCTAGCAGCCGCCCCATCGATTAGTTGCATTCCAATTCCGTGTTTTTATCATATTTTACCATAATACACTTGGTCTGTCTTAATATAGAGACGTGGTGTGTGCACGCACGAGCGTGCACACATTCACTATATTTAATATTCAAACAAGAGGACCCTTCCCCAGCCCCCCCCACACTGTATTCCAACAAGGGGACAGACAAGCATCACAAGTTCAAGTTGTTAACCTTGACATGCATACTATCTAAGGTAATGAAGATAATGAGAGTTGTGGAGCATCTGCTAAATAGTTATAATTATGACCCTAATTTTTAAAGTGGTGGACCGGTAAGGAAGGTCTCGGTCAGATGACCAAAAGTTCCATCGGCGGGTCATCATCTAATACCCGCGTCAGGAAAGACTTGTCATATTTCCTGACGAACTTTACCTAACCTGACCTAAATCTGCAGAGAGACGACGTCATCAACGACACCCAGCACAGGTTTAGAGAAGGTAAATCCTGTCTCACAAATCTTCGGAGTTTTACGACGTTGTAACAGAGCAACCAAGAAAGAACGTCTTGGGAAACCACATCTTGGACTGTACCTCGTAAGAGCAACTTGAAAACTAGAGCAACTAGCTTGAATAATGGTTAAGACATTTAAATGGATTTAAAATATGCGTAAGGAGGAGAGGACAGAGTGACGATCCGGAAGGTGGTGGTGGCCGTACCTTGTCAGGAGAAATGTGAAAATGTAGGTCAAGGCTTGCTATATTTGTTATTTGGTGCTTTTATGTTGTTGCTGGTGTTTGGTGTTTCTGTTGCTGTTTTGCTGCTGCTGTTTGGTGTTTCTGTTGCTGGTTTGTTGTTGCTGCTGTTTGGTGTTTCTGTTGCTGGTTTGTTGTTGCTGCTGTTTGGTGTTTCTGTTGCTGTTTGTTGTTGCTGCTGTTTGGTGTTTATGTTGCTGTTTGTTGTTGCTGCTGTTTGGTGTTTCTGTTGCTGTTTGTTGTTGCTGCTGCTGTTTGGTGTTTCTGTTGCTGGTTTGTTGCTGCTGCTGTTGTTTGGAGTTGATATTTGTCTTTTGTGTTTGATATTTGGCTTTGGTGAGAAACTAAAAATCACGAGATGTGATGGTAGGATTTCCACTTTGCATAACGACAAAGGTACACTGCAGAGTAATGTTCTAGGGTTGGTACAACAACAACAACGTGGTAAGTACACAAACAACACAGTGAACAACATGCAACAAATGCCATCACGAGTCAGTAACTACGTACACTCAAGACGGGACTCCTCAAAATAGTTCTGAACCAGTAACTACGTACACTCAAGAAGGGACTCCTCAAACATAGTTCTGAACCAGTAACTACGTACACTCAAGAAGGGACTCCTCAAACATAGTTCTGAACCAGTAACTACGTACACTCAAGAAGGACCCCCATAGTTTGAACCAGTAACTACTCCTCAGAAGGATCCTCAAATAGTTCTGAACCAGTAACTACGTACACTCAAGAAGGGACTCCTCAAGCATAGTTCTGAACCAGTAACTACGTACACTCAAGAAGGAACTCCTCAAGCATAGTTCTGAACCAGTAACTACGTACACTCAAGAAGGAACTCCTCAAGCATAGTTCTGAACCAGTAACTACGTACACTCAAGAAAGAACTCCTCAAGCATAGTTCTGAACCAGTAACTACGTACACTCAAGCAATGACTCCTCAAGCATAGTTCTGAACCAGTAACTGGTAATCATACATACATTTCTTTTTCTATTAACTAATAAACAAAGTGGTCTAAAAATTAAAAAAAATACACAGGTATGAGCAATCTCGTGCATGTACAGTACACACTTAAGTAAACACCAGTGTAAAAACACATGTGTTGGGTTATGTCTGACAAGTGTACACACAAAACTGGAGGCACACACGCGACATCATATTCGCGCGCGTATATAATCATGCATGCGCTCACGTATGCATGCACGTACGCACAAGCCGCATACACACGCACTACATCGCTCTTGTGTGTATAAGGGGAGGAGGGAGTTTAATTACAGGAGCAGAACTATTTTCGTGGTGTCCCGTCTTCTATACTCTATTCGTTACATAACTTTTCTAAAAAAAATCCATTGGTTATGAGTGTTTACAATGCACGTGTACCCACCTGTTTGTACACACCTATATATATACACATGATTGCAGGTGTCGAGTCCCTTACTGTTTAATTCATAGATTAAATAATCAGTATAGTATTGTCCCTAGCTCCCAGAGGCTTCTTGACAGCAAGGACCCTAGCTCCCAGAGGCCTCTTGACAGCAAGGGCCCTAGCTCCCAGAGGCCTCTTGACAGCAAGGACCCTAGCTCCCAGAGGCCTCTTGACAGCAAGGGCCCTAGCTCCCAGAGGCCTCTTGACAGCAAGGACCCTAGCTCCCAGAGGCCTCTTGACAGCAAGGACCCTAGCTCCCAGAGGCCTCTTGACAGCAAGGACCCTAGCTCCCAGAGGCCTCTTGACAGCAAGACCCTAGCTCCCAGAGGCCTCTTGACAGCAAGGACCCTAGCTCCCAGAGGCCTCTTGACAGCAAGGACCCTAGCTACCAGAGGCCTCTTGACAGCAAGGACCCTAGCTCCCAGAGGCCTCTTGACAGCAAGGACCCTAGCTCCCAGAGGCCTCTTGACAGCAAGGACCCTAGCTCCCAGAGGCCTCTTGACAGCAAGGACCCTAGCTCCCAGAGGCCTCTTGACAGCAAGGACCCTAGCTCCCAGAGGCCTCTTGACAGCAGGGCCCTAGCTCCCAGAGGCCTCTTGACAGCAAGGGCCCTAGCTCCCAGAGGCCTCTTGACAGCAAGGGCCCTAGCTCCCAGAGGCCTCTTGACAGCAAGTGCCCTAGCTCCCAGAGGCCTCTTGACAGCAAGGACCCTAGCTCCAAGAGGCCTCTTGACAGCAAGGGCCCTAGCTCCCAGAGGCCTCTTGACAGCAAGGGCCCTAGCTCCAAGAGGCCTCTTGACAGCAAGGGCCCTAGCTCCAAGAGGCCTCTTGACAGCAAGGGCCCTAGCTCCAAGAGGCCTCTTGACAGCAAGGGCCCTAGCTCCCAGAGGCCTCTTGACAGCAAGGACCCTAGCTCCCAGAGGCCTCTTGACAGCAAGGGCCCTAGCTCCCAGAGGCCTCTTGACAGAAAGGGCCCTAGCTCCCAGAGGCCTCTTGATAGTTAGGGCCCTAGCTCCCAGAGGCCTCTTGACAGTAAGGTCCCTAGCTCCCAGAGGCCTCTTGATAGTTAGGGCCCTACCTCCCAGGGGCCCTTTCTTGACAGTAAGATCCCTAGTCCCAGAGGCCTCTTGATAAGACATTTACATCCCAGAGGCCTCTTGACAGTAAGGTCCCTAGCTCCCAGAGGCCTCTTGACAGTAAGGTCCCTAGCTCCCAGAAGCCTCTCATATCAGATGCAGATATGGTAAATACTACAGTACTGTAGATCCAGTCTTGGTGGTTCATTCTCTTTTGTATGTCTCACATGCTGACATAATTTTCTATCACCACCTTCATTATCATAGGCCTCCACGTTTGCGTGTCCCCATGTGGCTTCCATTTCTCCTATTCATTTTTTCTTGGTAGAAATTATCCTTTTCTTGAAGCTTTTTGACCTCGTGGATTTTTCTTGATGCTTCCACTATAGTGTCAATCACTGCTTTGATGTCTGTTTTCTTGTATTGCCCCAAAAAGTCAGAAAAGGTGAGTTATTTCCACTGGGGTCCTTGGGATGATTATCATGTCTCTCCGGTACTTTTTCCATCCAGTGTCTTTTAGACTCAATTCCGTTAGCCTCTCCTCTCCTTAGCTCTGAAACTATTCTCGTTGCATACTTTTTGCATTTTCCCCAGTTTCTTAATATTTCTTTTTAGCTGTGGGTTCCATGTTGGTGTTGCATACTCCAAAAAAGGCCTGACAAATGTTATATAAAGGGTCTGGAATGACTGTCAAGGCTTGCATAATTGTACAGTATGGTACCTTCCTTCTCATTACCCCCTTGAGAATGGATTAGGCAAATGTTTATTTTAGTGGGTTTGGGTTGAGAAGGACCTGCCTAGTATGAACCATCAGGCCTGCTGTAGTGTCCATGTACCCGAACTAAACGTTACAAATGTAGCCCGTTACCTAACTCGAACGGAAGAGGAGACTGATGTACCAAATCAACCAGGCTGTGATGGATATGTGGGACAGAGAGGGAGGGGGACCAACAGCAACAGTCTGGTTTAACAGGCAAAGCACAAGACAAGTCTGACCCCATGCCCAGGTTACAAGAGCGCAGGAAAACTCACTGAACCTGTCATAGGTATATCACAGGTCGACACAGGTCACAACACCATAGGTCGACACGGATTACAATACCACAGGTAGAGATGGCTCACAATACCACAGGCCGACACGGATCACAATACCACAGGTCGACATAAATCACAATACCACAGGTCGACACGCATCACAATACAAAAGGTCGAGACGGATCACAATACCACGGGTCGACACAGGTCACAATACCACGGTCGAACAGGTCACTACCACGGTCGACACAGGCACAATACCACAGGTCGACACAGGTCACAATACCACAGGTCGACACAGGTCACAATACCACAGGTCGACACAGGTCACAATACCACAGGTCGACACAGGTCACAATACCACAGGTCGACACAGGTCACAATACCACAGGTCGACACAGGTCACAATACCACGGGTCGACACAGGTCACAATACCCCGGGTCGACACAGGTCACAATACCACAGGTCGACACAGGTCACAATACCACGGGTCGACACAGGTCACAATACCACAGGTCGACACAGGTCACAATACCACAGGTCGACACAGGTCACAATACCACAGGTCGACACAGGTCTCATACCACATCACAATCGGGTCTAGTTAGGTAAATTACAGGTGTCACACACGTTTCTAATCCTACGTCCCAGGTTCTCATACCACGGTCGAAAGTAAACTGACAAGGTCCGTCCTTACCGTTTCTAATCAATGGCTGTTTCCTCTCTGAGAATCTAAGTCTCATTTCTCTATCCTTCTGACATCCATCCTGCTTCCCTATCGAAGAGTAACTACCTCCTTACGCTCGGAATATCCTGCCTATCTGGATATTACTATTCTCATCTGGGATACCGTGCCCTTCGGGATCGTGTTATCCCTTCGTGGGATACCGTGCTATCCTCTCGTGGGATACCTGTATCCCTCTCGTGGGATACCGTGCTATCCTCTCGTGGGATACCGTGTATCCCTCTCGTGGGATACCGTGTATCCCTCTCGTGGGATACCGTGCTATCCCTCTCGTGGGATACCGTGCTATCCTCTCGTGGGATACCGTGCTATCCTCTCGTGGGATACCGTGTTATCCCTCTCGTGGGATACCGTGTTATCCCTCTCGTGGGATACCGTGTTATCCCTCTCGTGGGATACCGTGCTATCCTCTCGTGGGATACCGTGCTATCCTCTCGTGGGATACCGTGCTATCCCTCTCGTGGGATACCGTGCTATCCCTCTCGTGGGATACCGTGCTATCCCTCTCGTGGGATACCGTGCTATCCCTCTCGTGGGATACCGTGCTATCCCTCTCGTGGGATACCGTGCTATCCCTCTCGTGGGATACCGTGCTATCCCCCTCGTGGGATACCGTGCTATCCCTCGTGGGATACCGTGCTATCCCCTCGTGGGATACCGTGCTATCCCCCTCGTGGGATACCGTGCTATCCGCCTCGTGGGATACCGTGCTACCTTATCATTATCTATCGTGCAGGATGTAAAGAGTTGATATATTTCGTTTTGTTTGTGATATGTTTCATAAAAAAAACATTTATTGAATTCAGATGAGCGTTGAGTGGGATATATTAGGAAGTATAATGGAAGGAGGAAACGTGGGGTATTATATGCTAATACTGTGTTTCAATACGCGTGTTGTTGATGGCAGATTTTGTCGTATGATGTTGCCAAACTGTGTTGATTTCCACCCTTCGCTTCTCCCTTCTCTTTTTGTCATTCTTCGTCCATTTCTTTACTGTCATCCTTCACATCCCCCCTTTTTATTTCTGGCATCCTTCGGCCGTTTCTTCTCTGTTGTTCTTCACCCATTTCTTTTATGCAATTCGTCTATATCTTCTCTACATCCTTCATACCTTTTCTTCTATCCTTTCCCCACCTTCTCTCCCTACGTAGACTCCTCATATCCTTCATCTCTCTCCTTCTATCATCCATCCCTCTTTCTATTTTTCCCATGTCCGCTGCATCTATTAAATATCCTTTGCACTTTCTTCCTATCATCCATCCCTTTCCTATCATCCTTTTTCTATTTCCACCCAAACTCCTCCTCACCTGCGCCAGACTTTATAAATTTCCCAATTCCCTCCTTTTCACTCAAAAACTCTCTCTTGATTCTCCCCTGTTGGCACCCGCCTTCTCCATGCTTCGAAACTCTTCATTTTTAAATCCCCCTCTCACCTGCAACTACTCAACTCCTCCTTTGTCTATTCACATCACCCCTTCCATTCCATATACAGTATCTGTACATCGCCCCTTAACCATTCCTAACAAGAATGCATCACTGGCTCACCCATTCCTAACATAAATACGTCACCCTTAACGATTCCAAACATCAATATAACACCTACTTCCCCATTCCTAACATTACATCACCTGTTTCTCCATTTCTTACATCAATACATCACCTGCTTCCCCATTCCGCTTAAACCTACAAATCCGCCTATTAAATTTATCGTAATAAAAATCTGAAAAATCACAGACAATAGAGTAATTAAACACAAATTATCTTTAATGTGTATAATTACGATATCCTTGCTATATAATCGTCAAGTGAATTATATAACCCAGGCAATCGTGTCGATAATGGAGGGTTCAGAGGCATCGTCCGGAAACAGCTTCTCTTCAAACTACGAACCAATTACATGGGATTGACTGTACAGGGGGACAATATGTAATTAAGGTGTGTGGTATATCAGCATAACAATGGTAAGGAAGTGGTGGTAGAGATGGTATCAAACACGCCTCTCTATGTTGTTGAAATATCTGTTGTGGGTTACACCCAATTCTCTCCCCTCTACACCCACTCTCTCCTCTCACTAGCCACTTCTCCCCCCCCCCCCACCTGTACACACACACCTGTCCCATCATTCAGATGTGTTGGATTGCCCTTCTCTCTCTCTTTTTCCTTCACTTCTTGATTCGTTCGTACGCACATGTCTGTTCTGTCACCTGTACACGCCTGTCTTAAGTAATCACATTTGTTCCCCCAAGTTCTTCCTACCTCATTCTCCCTCTCCTCTTCGCTTCATCTCTCTCTCTCTCTCTCTCTCTCTCTGAAAACCAAGATTATTCTTTTATTTATAATGCCAGGTTCGTTTCCGATAAAAATCTACGTTTCAAACCGGTATTAAACCCTCTGTGGAAAACCTGGTTTGGGTAATCTCGTACAATTAAAGTCTTGCTGTCTCTGTTTCTCTGTCTCTCTCTCTCTAAAAACACAAATTATCACAAACTTCGTATCCGTAATACCAGGGTTTAACATTTGCATCCCATCAGTTGACTCCGATATCTTAGAAACTCTTCAATTACCTTCGAAAAATCTCAGGAGAATTCTCCGGGAAAAAATTAATCGAAAATTCGGGTCCCCGGAAAATTCTGTGGTCGAAAATGTCGGCTTAAGCGGCAAGAGGAGAAAAAAATGCCATAAACTAATTCCACGTTACGAAAGGTAATATCTGGAAGGATTTATCGCCCTTAGTGACATGTCATTGCGGTCAGGAAATAGTATCAAATTCTATGTTACCACTCACGAGTGTAAGTGTGGTTAAGGGACCTTACAGAGAGGAGGCTGGTGGGGACGATTGATGGGGAGGGGGTGAGTGGGAGGGAAGAGGATAGACGGGGGTTGGGCAAAGGATGGAGACATGTAGAGTATGAGGCAAGGGAAGGGGGTGAAACAGAGAGAAATGGAGTGTGTAAAAGGGAGAGGGAAAGGGAAAGGGAAAGGGGGTAGACGGAAAAGAAGTCTACCTGCCTGGAGTTGTCAGAGGGTCAACGCCCCCGCGGCCCGGTCCCAGACGAGGCCTCCCAGTAGATGGCCTGATCCACCAGGCTGTTGGTGCTAGCCACAAGAAGTTCAACAGTCTGGCTCATCAGGCACTGACTTCATAAACTTGCCCAGTTCCTTCCTGAAAACAGCCAGGGGTAGGTTGGTATAATTCCACTTATATATGACGAGAGGACTGAAAAGTCTTAGCCTCTTCATGCTTATAGTGTTTTCTCTTAGTGCACTCATTGCAACCCTGCAAAATACCCCAAATCAAATTTGGGGTATTTTGTACAGTCTTACAAGACTCTTATTTTCATGGGAATGATTTGTGTGTGTAGATCTGAACCAATCCCTTCAGAATTTTCCAGGTGTAGACTATAATGTATCGTTCTCACAAGCCTTTCAAGGAATACATTGAATATCATTGAAGATTGGGTTCAAGGATCTGCCTAGTATGGGCCAACAGGCCTGCTGCAGTGTTCCTCCTTTCTTATGTTCTTATGTAGATCGAGGGAGTTCAAAACGTTCCCATTAATTTACGTGCTTGACTGAATCGATGCTAGCAGTGAAGGTTTTCTGCACACTCCAAATCTACAATTGCACCTGCCTTGAGAGCAGGTGTAGCGCTGAGTTTTGATTGTAATGATAATCAGAGTACAGCTATACTCCAGCCTAGAGAAACAAGGGACTGGAGGACTATCATCACTGGTTTGGCATCTCTGTTTTGAAGGTTTGAGTTACCGAGTCTATCATTTTTCTTGCGGATGTGATAGTGACGCTGTTGTGATCCTTCAAGGTGAGATGATCTTAATAACTCCCAGTTTTCTCACATTAGTCTTATGCTTTATTGAGTGATTCGAGTTTTATACTCAGTTCCAGTCTTTATTTCCTCAATCTTTCCAAAACGGAGTAACTGAAACTTGTCCTCGTACAACGTCATGTTATTGTCAGTGGTTCACCGGAAGACTTTGTTTATATCAGCTGGGAGGTTTACTGTGGATGCCACACTAATACAGATTCTTGTATTGTCTGCACAGGATGATAAAGTGCTATGATTTATGCCTCTGTCAGATATGAGAGAGAGAAGTGGGACTTGTACTGTCTCGGGGAACAGAACTTTTCACTGTGGCAGACTGATTTCACTCTGTTCACTATAACACTTTGGGTTCTGTAGAAAATTAAATATCCATCTGCCTTTTTTAAAGTTATTACAATTTTTTATACATTTTATGAGTTATTACACCACGATCGCACTTATCAAAGACTTTGATGAAAGAAGTGGAGGAGAGGGTTAACAGTAGGGGTCAGAAGTGGAGCAAAGGTTAACAGGAGGTTGGTGGTCAAGAGTGGAGGAAAGAAGGTTAACTGGAGAGTCAGGAGTGGAGGTAAGAGAGGTAAAAGGAGGGGTAAGGGTAGAGTAGATCAAACAGGCAGACGAAAAAAAATAGTTTTTATCGTCTTTTTTGATTTGTACGTAGATTTTTTTTAGGTCGCCTTTATTTCATGCAGCTTCTCAATGAACTTCAGCTTCACGTGCAAAACACGTTAACCTAAGAATTGTTCAGAAATGTTAACTATCAATTTGAACTGTGTGCTGCTAGCACCAATAACCTGACCGATTAATCCATCAACCAAGAGGACCGGTCTAGGACCAAGCTTCATGGACGAGGACCCTCGGAACCGTCAACAGATAAGACAACAGGAAAGTAGACTTACGTTAGACCCAACTAGAAGCCTTCACATGATCAAACACACACACACACACACACACAAAAAAACCTCGAAGATCCAAAGGTTCGACTAGAGCTCTGCCTTGATCACTGTAATCAAAACTTTGTAGAAACACAGTTACGCCAGAATCTGAGTTCAATTTCCGGGCAGGGCGAGACGTACACCTGAAGGATACACGAAATATGGTTCCTGGGGTCAACGCTTCCGCGGCTTGGTCTCAGACTAGGCCTTCTGGATTAACCAGGCTGTCGTACTGCTGGCCGGACTCAGTCAAAAATACTAATCACACTCCGGCTGGCCAGGAACTGATTTGAGAAACTTGTCCGGTTCCCTCTCTTCAAGACAGATGTATCCTACTCCTGGTGCTCCTGTTCACCTAGAGGTAAATAAGTACCTAGGTCTTAGTCGACTGTTGTAGGCCAGTCTAATGTAAATAATAATAATTGATAATATGAAATACCACGACCATTACTTTGTTAATGAAGTACAAACAGACAATTACATACAGGAAAATATACTGTATAAAATATATATTTTTAAATGAAAGATTACGAGGCAAAATCAAGCAGGAAAGAGAATATTTCTACAGTAAGTTAACTGTGTTGGGGTACTGGGGCAGTAACTGTAAGGTAACGCTATTATCTGATGGGGTACTGGGAAAGTAACTGTTAGATATGATGTATTGGGGGTATTGGGGCAGTAACTATCGAGTATTGGGGATGCTAGTGAAGAACTAGCTTAGAAATTTTCCTTCCCATGAAATGAATTTTGTGGTGGTCCATCAGTAAAGTTGATAACTATCTCACTGGTACGCGATGGGGTGATTGTGGTAATTATAACACTTGGTTGCTCCCTGATTTATGGATGAATTTGGCAAGAGGACACATCATGGATGACTGATGGAGGAGACTGCACCTCAGTAGGGGGTTCGGGCCACGGCGTTATTTAGGCTTGCAGTCTCTGTGTAATAAGTCACAACTGGCAGACATTAGTGCTTTAATGCATGTGCTTGTGTGGGGTAGTATTTTATCCTTTTATTCCCAAGTGCCAGGGGGACGCGGTTCGTAATTCCACCTTCATGGTGACATATTTTAGACCGGGGATTTGCCACACCAAAGGTTCAGCGGTTAACATAATCGATATATTCCACCCTTGGACAATTATGATTACGAATATTGCTATCCCCCCTTGATTCGCTATCCCCACCGCGGTAATGACTATTAATGAGGCCATACATGTAACGTCTTGGGTTATACCTTGCGGTGGTTTCCTCTACGATAAAGCTGGGAACGTCGTAATTGATCTAATTCTACCGCTCAGGGATGATGATAACCCTACTCCCTCGCATCTCACCAGGGGCAATACTTTCGGGGGGTCAAAAACGTTATGTGACAAGCTGACCTCAAGGAACAGCCGGTAAATGCTGGTCACTGCTTCGGCCCTGAAGACCGAGATGACAGTACAACGCCATCGTGAAGACTCTATTCACGCCGTGAAGACTCTACCCACGCCGTGAAGACTCTACCCACGCCGTGAAACTCTACCCACGCCGTGAAGACTCTACCCACGCCGTGAAGACTCTACCCACGCCGTGAAGACTCTACCCACGCCGTGAAGACTCTACCCACGCCGTGAAGACTCTACCCACGCCGTGAAGACTCTACCCACGCCGTGAAGACTTCCCACGCCTGAAGACTACCCACGCCGTGAAGACTCTACCCACGCCGTGAAGACTCTACCCACGCCGTGAAGACTCTACCCACGCCGTGAAGACTCTACCCACGCCGTGAAGACTCTACCCACGCCGTGAAGACTCTACCCACGCCGTGAAGACTCTACCCACGCCGTGAAGACTCTACCCACGCCGTGAAGACTCTACCCACGCCGTGAAGACTCTACCCACGCCGTGAAGACTCTACCCACGCCGTGAAGACTCTACCCACGCCGTGAAGACTCTACCCACGCCGTGAAGACTCTACCCACGCCGTGAAGACTCTACCCACGCCGTGAAGACTCTACCCACGCCGTGAAGACTCTACCCACGCCGTGAAGACTCTACCCACGCCGTGAAGACTCTACCCACGCCGTGAAGACTCTACCCACGCCGTGAAGACTCTACCCACGCCGTGAAGACTCTACCCACGCCGTGAAGACTCTACCCACGCCGTGAAGACTCTACCCACGCCGTGAAGACTCTACCCACGCCGTGAAGACTCTACCCACGCCGTGAAGACTCTACCCACGCCGTGAAGACTCTACCCACGCCGTGAAGACTCTACCCACGCCGTGAAGACTCTACCCACGCCGTGAAGACTCTACCCACGCCGTGAAGACTCTACCCACGCCGTGAAGACTCTACCCACGCCGTGAAGACTCTACCCACGCCGTGAAGACTCTACCCACGCCGTGAAGACTCTACCCACGCCGTGAAGACTACCTACGCCGTGAAGACTCTACCTACGCCGTGACGAGCCTACCCACACTTTTTAACCCTCGACCCTCACCGTGAACATTCGACCCAATGAGCGAGACTCCACACAACGTTAAGATCCTCCTAACACTGTGAAGACTCGATACCCCAAACACGTGACTAGTTACCCCTAGCTTACCACCATACAGAGTAGATAGTACCCCCAGTGTGTGACAACATTACCCCCCAGCGTGGCTACATTACCCCCAGCGTGGCTACATTACCCCCAGCGTGGCTACATTACCCCCAGCGTGGCACTTACCAGCGGCACATTACCCCAGCGTGGCTACATTACCCCCAGCGTGGCTACATTACCCCCAGCGTGGCTACATTACCCCCAGCGTGGCTACATTACCCCCAGCGTGGCTACGTTACCCCCAGCGTGGTTACGTTACCCCCAGCATGACTACGTTATCCCCAGCGTGACTACGTTACCCCCAGCGTGACTACGTTACCCCCAGCGTGACTACATTACCCCCAGCGTGACTACATTACCCCCAGCGTGACTACATTACCCCCAGCGTAACTACATTACCCCCAGCGTGACTACATTATCCACAGCGTGGCTACATTACCCCCAGCGTGGCTACATTACCCCCAGCGTGACTATATTACCCCCAGCGTGACTACATTACTCTCAGCGTGACAACAGTACCCCCACGTGACATTACTCCGTCATACAACAGTACACCTAGCGTGACAACAGTACCCTCCAGCTTGACAAAACTACCCCCACATTATGACATTACCCCAGCATGATGATACTACCCCCAAGTGTGATGCTACCCCCCAGTGGTATGACAGTACTAGCAACATGACAACAGTACCTCCCAGCGTGACGAGAGTACGTGCCTCCCAGCGTGACGAGAGTACGTGCCTCCCAGCGTGACGAGAGTACGTGCCTCCCAGCGTGACGAGTACGTGCCTCCCAGCGTGACGAGAGTACGTGCCTCCCAGCGTGACGAGAGTACGTGCCTCCCAGCGTGACGAAGTACGTGCCTCCCAGCGTGACGAGTACGTGCCTCCCAGCGTGACGAGTACGTGCCTCCCAGCGTGACGAGAGTACGTGCCTCCCAGCGTGACGAGAGTACGTGCCTCCCAGCGTGACGGGGTACGTGCCTCCCAGCGTGACGAGAGTACGTGCCTCCCAGCGTGACGAGAGTACGTGCCTCCCAGCGTGACGAGAGTACGTGCCTCCCAGCGTGACGAGAGTACGTGCCTCCCAGCGTGACGAGAGTACGTGCCTCCCAGCGTGACGAGAGTACGTGCCTCCCAGCGTGACGAGAGTACGTGCCTCCCAGCGTGACGAGAGTACGTGCCTCCCAGCGTGACGAGAGCACGTACTTCTCAGCCTGACGAGAGTAAGTACCTCCCAGCCTGACGAGAGTACCTTCTCAGGGTGACTGATGACGGTACTCCCAATATGATGACAGTACCCCAACATAACAGTACTCCCTAGCGTGATAACAGTATTCCCCAGCGTTAAGACAGTACCCCAAACATGATAACAATACTCACAACTTAACGACAGTACCCCTCAGCGCGACTACATTACCCCAGTGATAGCAATACTCCCAGCGTGACATTCTCCCAAGCGTGACGACAGTACTACCTCCTAGCGTGACGACAGTACTACCCCCTAGCGTGACGACAGTACTACGCCGTAGCGTGACGACAGTACTACCCCCTAGCGTGACGACAGTACTACCCCCTAGCGACAAAGATCACAACAGCCAGGAAGATGACGGGGTGGGTATTGAGAACTTTCAAAACAAGGGAAATAATGCCGATGGTGACACTATTCAAATCGCTAGTGCTCCCTCACTTAGAATACTGCTCAGTGCTGACGGCCCCGTTCAGGGCAGGAGAAATAGCAGAGCTGGAACAAATCCAGAGATCGTTTACGGCTCACATTGAGCCATTGAAACATCTAAATTATTGGGAACGCCTTCAAGTCTTGAACATGTACTCATTGGAGCGGAGGAGAGAGAGATACATGATAATATATACATGGAAAGTACTTGAGGGCCTGGTCCCAAATCTGCACACTGCCATAACAACATACTGGAGTGAGAGATATGGGAGAAAGTGTAAAATAAACCCAGTGAGGAGCAGGGGTGCGGTGGGGACAATACGGGAGCACTGTATTAACATCCGGGGTCCCAGACGATATCCCAGAAGATATCCGAAACACGGCTGGAACCAGTGTAGAAGCCTTCAAGAGGAAACTGGACAAATATCTTCACCAGGTGCCAGATCAACCAGGCTGTGATGGATATGTGGGGCAGCGGGCCTCCAGCAGCAACAGCCTGGTTGACCAGGCAAGCACCAGACGAGCCTGGCCCATGGCCGGGCTCAGAGAGTAGATACTCTCGAAACTCTTCAAAGGTATAGCGTGACGACAATACTACCCCCTAGCGTGACGACAGCAGTACCTCGTAGCGTGACGACAGTACTACCCCCTAGCGTGACGACAGTACTACCTCGTAGCGTGACGACAGTACTACCCCCTAGCGTGACAACAGTACCCCCAGCATGACAATACCATGTGCTAGACAAGGGTGGTCAGTAGCACATGACACAGTAGCAGTCATGGATGCCTCATCTCAGTCACAGCGGGGAGGCCAAACTAACCCAGCCAGTGTAATCGGAAGTCTCAGTCAAAGTGAGCATTTAACTCTAATTCTATGTGTCAATAACAAAGTACCTGTCAAATTATCTTATCCTCCCAGTAATTGTCCCAGGCGTTTATCCGTAGGAGGAAAATGTAATTCAGAAGATATCGTATGAGTGAGTCGATATCTTATAAGGATTGTGCTACATACCCTAGGATTATCTTGATTATCTTAATTTAGAGGACAGTAAAGATTGTGTATCGTACTGATTAACTTGCTTACACTGCCACCAATGGCCACTATAATGTAATTACATTCATTATGAAGCACTAAACTCGGAAGGGTCATATAGAGCCTTGAGAACGACAGGTAATCAGGTTTAATCGAAGGGGAGGATAGTTCCAACTACTTGGATCAGGAGCACTGTAATTTTACCCGGTGAAATACTGCAACACACACACACACACACACACACACACACACACACACACACACACACACACACACACACACACACACACAACACACACACACACACACACACAACACACACACAACACACACAAATAACTCCTCGAGAAGAAAACAAATGTGAGAGCAACCAAGTAATACACCCTCTGCTCTTCCTTTTCTTTTAGCCTCTCTTCTCTTCTCCCTTCCCGCCACAATCCCCTATCACCAGCAGCCATTAGGGTTTCTCAAAGGCACTAGGTCGGCTCCAAGATAAAGGCAAGATGGACTAAGAAGCATTAACACTGATAATCGCCCGAATAAAAGGTATTAAGGCTGATAGCACCAGTCTGAGAGGGATCTAATTCCATTTTGCGGGTCGTCGATCCTCTTTTCGTGGCTTTGACGATGCGCTTTTGTTTTATGTGACGCACTGTCTTCATTGAGTTTATGCTTGTCTATGCTGTGGTCGCAGTGGTTTTTATCAGTTGACATCTGATCGCAGAAAGTCTATGATTAAGTTATTTAAGTCATTAATTATATTTTTCACCAGCTTTAATTTAGTTAATACTCCTGATGGACAAATAAGCTTAATTGAGAAAGAGACAAAGACAGAGTGAAAGAGGGAACACAAAACAATACTCTCCGCTTAAAGTAATCACATGCAACAACTCTTGTCTACCTTGTCATAATAACATACACAAGAATAGGCATGTATATATATATATATATATATATATATATATATATATATATATATATATATATATATATATATATATAATAGTCAATTAGCAAGAACTCGTTTAAAATTAAGTCATTTCTAAAATTTTCTCTTATACATTTAAAGATATATTTTTTCATTTATTTTATTATAAAAATTAATGATTTTGTACTAAAAGTACCATAGGAAACTTACCTAACCTCCTTATAACAAGCTCAATTTAATTTAGTCTGATCCAAGTAAATATATTTTATATAAGTTTACAATAATTTAATAAACACAATGAAATATATTTTTTTCGTTAGGTTCAGAATGATTTTTGCGAAATTATTGCATACACAAATTTTCGCTTGCCCTATTCGGCAAGAAGAGCGTTGGTGTTTAAGCCAAAATCGCAAGTTTTACCTATTCGGCACGACATATATATATATATATATATATATTATATATATATATATATATATATATATATATATATATATATATATATATATATATTAGACTGGACCTCTTACAATCTATTTAGAGATATGGAGAACGATATGCGGTGTTGTTGCAGTTGATAGTGCAATTAACTGGATCGTCTTGAAAGCCGTCATCAGCTCGCAAAACGTGAATCTCATAGTGTTATGCAAGCAGAGGGTAATCACCGTTGCCTAAATACCGTCCCCTAAGCTGCGTGTAGCCTTGCTGTTGTTTTTCAAGCTCAGGCCTTTGTCTTTTCCCCAAGTGGACTAATGAAATTGGTTTCCTGTCACCAATGACGAATTAATTGCCCTCACTCTGGAGTCAAAACCAAAGACACCTTCATTGGGAAATACACACAGTGTCAATCATCCCCTCTTAGCATTCAGGTGACCAAAATCTCTGTCCTCTAGTTAATTGCTCTACAGTAAAACGAACGACTTAAGGGGTTGTTGGGGTGAGGGAGGGAGGAAGTGGGGGCACGCTGCTTAACTATCCCCCAAACTGACGTCTTCCAGTCGAATAAAATCATCCCTTCCCTCACACAAACACACCAGAATTAGGAAAGAAATATCCCAACGTTTTAGTTTGTGCTAATTAGACGTTATGGTTGTCGCAGCAGGTACATAACGAGCGGTGGTTCTGATAAACGAGGTCCCAGCGTGGCTGTCTTCATGTCATCTGCAGAGTGGCACCAGCACGTGAATCACGACCTTGGGGAGTGATGGTCCAAGAATCATTTTGCTAAGGAAGGCGAGTCAGAGAGAGACACCCTTGGGGAGAGATGATCCAAGAGTCATTTTGCTGGCAAGGAAGAGACTGAGAGATACCCCGTGGTTTATAATAATGAGGGGGAGGGGGTCAGATTTGAGGATTCGCAGGGTTATATACACCGAGAGGTGTATATCTGTGTATATGCACGGAGAGGTGTATATCTATTGTATATATGCACCAAGAGCTTATTCTAATCCACATTTAAGGATTTAAAGTCTTGGTGTTAGTGTATAGGTAAATTGCAGTGTTAATGACTAAGTGCAGTGGATCGGTTTTCAACCTAGCTCACACACTCTCTGGAGGGCTCAAAGGGGCGTTCCTGAAGCGTGCCAAGTATCGATTGAACGAGATAATCTTGCTTTATTATAAGGCCCTGGGGTCTAGAACGAAAATAAATTCACAAATTATCTATTCCTTCTTGCGTGTTCGTTTTGTGATTTTGACGTAAGAGTATCAATACATCATGTATATATGTATAAAGACCCTGAATGAATCAATATTACAATCAGTGGCGACCCGAAAGCTCACTTAAACGTATTGAATCATCGTAAATAAGCCGGAGAAGCCATGAACAAAGGGAAGCAGCCTCAGAAACATTAGCAAAGAGAAAATATAACAAGACGGTAGTGTGATTTATCAGTGTGATATATGGTAGCACAATCATAACGATTGTCAGAGTGATTTACTCTACTGGAGGCAGTGGAGGCTTCGCATGTCATTCCACAATACCTCAGTCCTCCTCCATCATTACTTTCTTATGATGGATCGAGCACTGTTGTTGCTATTTGTTTCCTTATCGATTATATGCCGCTTAGGCAGTGACTGAGGTAACAGTGGCAGGTGACGTGAATGTTTGTGTCACCTGGTGTTGTCTTCACTCACGTGGATATGACATTATATGCACCTGCTTACATTCTTGTAGTCGTTGTTGCGAGGACATGCGCTCGAGTAGTTGTGGCGGCGTGTTGTTGCATGCATTCTGGTGATGGCAGTGTTGGTGGTTGTGCGTCTGCTGCATGCGTTCTGTATGGTGGTGTTGGTAGGTGGTTGTGGTGGTAAGTGGTGGTAGTAGGTAGTTGTGGTGGTGTTGGTAGTAGGCAGTTGTGGTGGTGGTGATGCGGCTGTTGCATCAATTCTGTCTGCAGGTGCTTCTGCACCTGTACACATGTTAATGTTTCTATTTCACATCCTCCGAGCGCACATGTACGGTATTACACCTGCTTCCACCTTCCTGATACACCTGCTTCCACCTTTGTTATATCTACATACATATACATTACACCTGCATACACCTTCCATTTTCAGCATTGATGTATACTCTTGTATTTCTCAGTTACGTACACTTCGGAAGCTTACAGGAACTTCCATTTTGTTTAATTCCTGTATCTACCAAGTTTTCATGGTTCTTGTTGGTATATCTACCTACGAGTATATTCGTCTACTGCTTGTACATCTTCATATATCCTCGTCAACTGTGTGCCTTCTGTTATACTTTTGTCGTTGCTGGTATATCCCCACGTATCTTTTTTTCTGACTACTGATATTTTTTGCTTATATCTTAGTCTCTTGCTGGTATCTCTGCATATATCTTTATAGCCTCTGCTGCATTTATCTTTGTATTCTGCATAAATTTTCTTTCCACATCCTTTTACCATCATCATGGCTGATGCATTTGCATACATTATTTTTCCTTGTCACATTTATTCCTTTTTTCCCTCTTACCTTTTGCTTGCTCATTTGCATAAATCTCACGCCTCTTGATAGTCACGCAATTGCGTACTTGCCTTTTTTCATGCGTAGCTTTAGGTATAACGTCGCAGTTCTACTATTTTGGTATTAGCTGTTGATTATATTGATTGTCTGTCATGATGTGTCTTCTGGTGTCTGATCAGCCATGTTGTGATGGCTAGCAGCAACAGCCTAGTTGACCCAGGCAGCCAGTAAGGTAGTCTGACCTCAGGTGTGTGGAGAGAGAATGCTCTGCTGTTTGTATGCATTTTGCTGTCTGTTACCATTAACAGACATTTGATATACCTGTAACATGTAACATACCTGTGATATACCTGCAACCTGTAACATACCTGTGACATGTAACATGTTACTAATATCATGCCTGTGGTATACCTGTATCATGTTGCTAATAACATACCTGTGATATACCTGCAGCCAATTTCGACACTACTACTGTTCTGGTAGCCAGCCTATGGCCAGACTTCTTTATTGACTGTGAGATCAACCAGGTTGTTACTGACAGCAGCTCGCAGGCTAACCATGCTGTCTTTACAGCATGTTCCGATGGTTTATCCTTCATTCGTGCATGGATTTCCTTCTTTGCATAAATTCGTACGGTTTATTGCCTGCTGGTTTATATCTACGAACACTGTCTGCTGGTTTATATCTACGAACACTGTTGTCTGCTGGTTTATATCTACGAACACTGTTGTCTGCTGGTTTATATCTACGAACACTGTTGTCTGCTGGTTTATATCTACGAACACTGTTGTCTGCTGGTTTATATCTATGAACACTGTTGTCTGCTGGTTTATATCTACGAACACTGTTGTCTGCTGGTTTATATCTACGAACACTGTTGTCTGCTGGTTTATATCTACGAACACTGTTGTCTGCTGGTTTATATCTACGAACACTGTTGTCTGCTGGTTTATATCTATGAACACTGTTGTCTGCTGGTTTATATCTACGAACACTGTTGTCTGCTGGTTTATATCTACGAACACTGTTGTCTGCTGGTTTATATCTACGAACACTGTTGTCTCCTGGTTTATATCTACGAACACTGTTGTCTGCTGGTTTATATCTACGAACACTGTTGTCTGCTGGTTTATATCTACGAACACTGTTGTCTGCTGGTTTATATCTACGAACACTGTTGTCTGCTGGTTTATATCCACGAACACTGTTGTCTGCTGGTTTATATCTACAAACACTGTTGTCTGCTGGTTTATATCTACGAACACTGTTGTCTCCTGGTTTATATCTACGAACACTGTTTTCTCCTGGTTTATATCTACGAACACTGTCGTCTCCTGGTTTATATCTACGAACACTGTTGTCTGCTGGTTTATATCCACGAATACTGTTGTCTGCTGGTTTATATCCACGAATACTGTTGTCTGCTGGTTTATATCCACGAATACTGTTGTCTTCTGGTTTATATCCACGAATACTGTTGTATGCTGGCTTATCTTGCGGTTTGTCATTTCCTGATGTACATTAATTTATTCTGTCGTGCGTGTGTATAAAAATACATTTCCAGTGACAATGTTTCTTCTCTTGAGAATTAAATCAAACTGTTTTTTTCTTATCTTGTTTAAAGTCTCGTGATTTGATCTCTTATCAACGACTTCCTGTGCATATTGGGTTATTATTGTCTCCTGTTATTCTTTCTTGTCTCTCGTTCTGTTATTTTTTCCCGTCTCTCGTGAGTCTTCATTCCCTATTGGGTTTATTCTTTCATTTTTTTCCTCCCCTTCTCTTCCCTCGCCTCCTTTTTCTTTCCCTCCCCTATTACCTTCTGTCTCTTCTACAACATTCCCATTTTTGTGTCTCCTACCTCCCCTTTTCTCTGCCATGAGCATTTACTCAGCATCTCAGCACCATCTATTACTCAAGATCTATTTCTCAGCATCTCAGCACCATCTATTACTCAAGATCTATTTCTCAGCACCATCTATAAAGCACCTTCTCAGCACCATCTACTAAGCACCTACTCAGCACCATCTACTACTCAACACCATCTACTACTCAAGATCTATTTCTCAGCACCATCTACTAAGCACCTACTCAGCACCATCTATTACTCAGCACCATCTACTCAAGATCTATTTCTCAGCACCATCTAAGCACCTACTCAGCACCATCTATTTCTCAGCACCATCTACTACTCAAGATCTATTTCTCAGCACCATCTACTAAGCACCTACTCAGCACCATCTACACAAGATATATTTCTCAGCACCATCTACTAAGCACCTACTCAGCACCATCTATTTCTCAGCACCATCTACTACTCAAGATCTATTTCTCAGCACCATCTAAGCACCTACTCAGCACCATCTAAGCACCTACTCAGCACCATCTATTACTCAGCACCATCTATTACTCAGCACCATCTACTAAGCACCTACTCAGCACCATCTATTTCTCAGCACCATCTACTACTCAAGATCTATTTCTCAGCACCATCTACTAAGCACCTCAGCACCATCTATTACTCAGCACCATGTATTAAGCACCATCTACTCAGCACTCCTAGAATAATGACAGTCTTTCAGGGTACCGATGCGTTGAGTCGTCAAAGTATATCGCGTGTGACAGAGTGCAATCTTGCGCTCCCTCTTCTCACGGCCGCTCTACGTATGATGAGTGGGGGTATGATGAGTGGGGTATGATGAGTGGGGGTATGATGAGTGGGGGTATGATGAGTGGGGTATGATGAGTGGGGGTATGATGAGTGGGGTATGATGAGTGGGGAGTATGATGAGTGGGGGTATGATGAGTGGGGGTGATGAGTGGGGAGTGATGAGTGGGGGTGATGATGGATGATGAGTGGGGCGTGATGAGTGGGGGAGTGATGAGTGGGGGCGTGATGAGTGGGGGAGTGATGAGATGTATGATGTAGGGTTTGAGGTGAGGGTATGATGAATGGGGGTATCATAGGTGGGGTATGAAAGAATGGTATGATGAGGGGGTGAAGGGGGTGGTATGATGAGTGTAATGCATTATACTAGCGGAATACTGATTGGTTCATGTAATGACTACAAACTACTAATATAGTGACAAACACACACACACACACCAAGCATCAATCACCAGGTGAGAATAAAACTTTTATAAACTTCAACCTGAGTTCATGTAGTCAATATATTTCCTTCCTGTCTGTAGTGACCCCCAACCTTGCCCCTTACTGTATCCCTCCTTCCCCTACCTCCCCACTCTACCACTTTCCTTGTATCTCATCTTCACTTTATCCCCTCCCTCTTCATCCCCTCATTTCCCCTTCCCTATCTCCGATCCTTTCTCCCCTCTCCGCTTCACTCTATCGCTCTCTTCCCTCCACTCTATCCCCACCCTCTCCCCTCCCCTCCCCACCCCCACAGCTACACGAAAGCTTTCAATAGCTGAATTGAGCTAATTTTCCAAATTTTACTTGTCAATGGCAGTTCAACACGAGATCCAGTATATACTTGGAGTATATTTAGCAGTATAACCACCTACCTGGGAAGTTTTTTTTTGCCAGCGTATGAACAAAGAGGTTAATTAAGCATACACAGGTTATAGCCCCTGAGTTAGTTAAGTTACAGATGTGAGGAACAGTTAGTTTAGATTTCATATCACGAAAATTAAGGTATAGTGTGTTAGAGGTTGTTTACTGTCTCATCAGGTGTGGCGATGACATGCGTGTTCCGTCGGGAGTGTTGGCATGCGTGTTCCGTCGGGAGTGTTGGCATGCGTGTTCCGTCGGTAGTGTTGGCATGCGTGTTCCGTCGGGAGTGCTGGCATGCGTGTTCCGTCGGGAGTGCTGGCATGCGTGTTCCGTCGGGAGTGCTAGCATGCGTGTTCCGTCGGGAGTGCTGGCATGCGTGTTCCGTCGGGAGTGCTGGCATGCGTGTTCCGTCGGGAGTGCTGGCATGCGTGTTCCGTCGGGAGTGCTGGCATGCGTGTTCCGTCGGGAGTGCTGGCATGCGTGTTCCGTCGGGAGTGCTGGCATGCGTGTTCCGTCGGGAGTGCTGGCATGCGTGTTCCGTCGGGAGTGCTGGCATGCGTGTTCCGTCGGGAGTGCTGGCATGCGTGTTCCGTCGGGGGTGCTGGCATGCGTGTTCCGTCGGGAGTGCTGGCATGCGTGTTCCGTCGGGAGTGCTGGCATGCGTGTTCCGTCGGGAGTGCTGGCATGCGTGTTCCGTCGGGAGTGCTGGCATGCGTGTTCCGTCGGGAGTGCTGGCATGCGTGTTCCGTCGGAGTGCTGGCATGCGTGTTCCGTCGGGAGTGCTGGCAGCGTGTTCCGTCGGGAGTGCTGGCATGCGTGTTCCGTCGGGAGTGCTGGCATGCGTGTTCCGTCGGGAGTGCTGCAGCGTGTTCCGTCGGGAGTGCTGGGCAGCGTGTTTCCCTCGGGAGTGCTGGCATGCGTGTCCGTCGGGAGTGCTGACAGGCGTGTTCCGTCGGGAGTGCTGACAGGCGTGTTCCGTCGGGAGTGCTGACAGGCGTGTTCCGTCGGGAGTGCTGACAGGCGTGTTCCGTCGGGAGTGCTGACAGGCGTGTTCCGTCGGGAGTGCTGACAGGCGTGTTCCGTCGGGAGTGCTGACAGGCGTGTTCCGTCGGGAGTGCTGACAGGCGTGTTCCGTCGGGAGTGCTGACAGGCGTGTTCCGTCGGGAGTGCTGACAGGCGTGTTCCGTCGGGAGTGCTGACAGGCGTGTTCCGTCGGGAGTGCTGACAGGCGTGTTCCGTCGGGAGTGCTGACAGGCGTGTTCCGTCGGGAGTGCTGACAGGCGTGTTCCGTCGGGAGTGCTGACAGGCGTGTTCCGTCGGGAGTGCTGACAGGCGTGTTCCGTCGGGAGTGCTGACAGGCGTGTTCCGTCGGGAGTGCTGACAGGCGTGTTCCGTCGGGAGTGCTGACAGGCGTGTTCCGTCGGGAGTGCTGACAGGCGTGTTCCGTCGGGAGTGCTGACAGGCGTGTTCCGTCGGGAGTGCTGACAGGCGTGTTCCGTCGGGAGTGCTGACAGGCGTGTTCCGTCGGGAGTGCTGACAGGCGTGTTCCGTCGGAGTGCTGACAGGCGTGTTCCGTCGGGAGTGCTGACAGGCGTGTTCCGTCGGGAGTGCTGACAGGCGTGTTCCGTCGGGAGTGCTGACAGGCGTGTTCCGTCGGGAGTGCTGACAGGCGTGTTCCGTCGGGAGTGCTGACAGGCGTGTTCCGTCGGGAGTGCTGACAGGCGTGTTCCGTCGGGAGTGCTGACAGGCGTGTTCCGTCGGGAGTGCTGACAGGCGTGTTCCGTCGGGAGTGCTGACAGGCGTGTTCCGTCAGGGGTTGCGATAACAGGTGTTTTATGCTACACCTTGATTTCCATAGCGGTAATCACTGTGATTCAGCTGCCACTTGTATGAGGGCCAATGTTTCCTGATCCCCCCCCCCATCAGTCTCACCCACACCACCCCAATCCCACATACAAAACCTCGCCAACACATACCCCCACACACAACTACATTTACCCACCCATTCCCCACAAACTAACCCACTCTTATCCGACCCTACCAAAAGCTCCCCAAAACTCCTCTCCTCTGTCCTCCCTCCCACTCTCCTCTGTCCTTCTGTCTCACCAAAGACTTCATTCTGACAAAGATGGTGGAAAGGTGGGCTAACATGCCTAGTCCTAAAAAAAATGCCTCAATTTACCCATTAATAAATAAAAACAAATAGGCCTGGCTCAGAGGACAAGCCTACTCTTGCAGTCCGGCCTTTAGGGCCGGACTGCAAGAATAGGAAAACTCGAAATCCATCAATAGCATAGTTCTTTGGTTTATCCTTAAAACAGATTCCTTAGTTTCCCTTTACACACACTTTTTATTTACTTTAGTTTACATGTAAAAAATTTTTTTTTAGTTTGGTCTAACAAACAAATTACTTTTCATGCAAACACAGTTTATTTACCAGCTGTGAGGAGCGAAGAACCATCACCAAGACAACACAGCTCTGCACATTTACCTTGCAAATAAATGAAAATCTGGATACCTGTTAGTGAGAATCTGGATAACTGTTGGGTATCTGTATTCTGGAAACGTTTCGTCAGCCAGTGATTTCTTCAGTCCAATGCAAAGGAAGATGAGTTTAAGGTAATCAGTCCCTCAGTCTGGAGTCGATATGATCAGTCCATCAATCTCTATAAAAAAGCAGCATGTTAGGTTAGGTTCGTCAGGAAACAGGACAAGCCTTTCCTGACGCGGGTTTTAGTCATGATGATGACCCACAGCTGAAACTTTTGGACATCTGACCGAGGCCTTCCACTGGCTTACTCGTCCACCCCTTTAAAAATTAGTTATGATTATAACCATTATTATTGGCTTATATACTGGCGACATTAAGCCCATTGCGTGGGCGAAACGTTGTCAATAAAGGATCACATTATACTGCTTATGTGTTTATTTTTCCATTGTGTCGGTATTTTATACCATTTATTTCCATGGGGAAGTAATGTTGCTTTATGGGGAGTAATGTTGCTGTATAGGGGAGTAATGTTGCTGTATGGGGAAGTAATGTTGCTGTATGGGGAAGTAATGTTGCTGTATGGGGAAGTAATGTTGCTGTATGGGGAAGTAATGAGAGCAGCAACTTGAGATTCTTTTAATTAATATGACAGATTAAACACTGTAGATGAGACATAAGTCCGCATTTTTAACTACAGATATATAATTTCTCTCTCTCTCTCTCTCTCTCTCTCTCTCTCTCTCTCTCTCTCTCTCTCTCTCTCTCACACACACACACACACACACAGCGACCATTGATATGTCCTGAGGTCGAGGGCAGGCAGCTCGGTGTGCCAAATGGAATTAGTTTTTCCAATGGGACTTTCCTGCAGGCAATGGGAGGAGGGGGGGAGGCGACCTGTGTTAGTGTGTTTAGTGCCCTCGTATCATGCTTCATGTCTTTCCTATTACACCAACTACTCTCTCTCTCTCTCCCCTCTCTCTTCCCCTCTCCCTTTCTCTTCCCCCCTGAAGGATACTTGAAGGACGCTCTCCCGGTGGGTTAGTGCCCCCCGTGGCCCACTCCCAGACCAGGCCTCGCCTCCTGGAAGATTTAGGCCTGATCAACCAGGCTACTGCTGGTGGCCATACTCTGTCTATAGTACGAACCACAGCCTGGCTGTTCAGGAATTGATTTTAGAAACTTGTCCACTTCCTTCTTATAGATAGCCAGAGGTTTGTTGGTAATTTCCCTTATGCATGGGGGGAGGGCATTTAAGAGTCGGAGACCTCTGACACTCGTCGATTTCTCTCCGTGTACTCGTTGCCCTTGCATTTTACTGGAGGCATTTCACACAGTTTGTGAAGTCTCTTGTTATATGGAGTGATTTCATTGTTCAGGTTCGGGATCAGTCCTTCCAGGATTTTCCACGTGAAATTATGGTATACCTTTCTCGCCTACGTTCCAAGGAAAACAGTTTAAGGGACTACAAGCGTTCCCAGTAGATCAGATGTGTTTGATATGAATGTATAAGGGCAATGAAAATTCTCTACTTTTTTCCAGCTCGGCAATCTCACCTGCCTTGCAGGAGGCCGTTAGTAGACAGCAGTAATCCAGCCTGGAGACAAGAAGTGACTTGGAGTATCATCACTGGTTCAGCATCCTTTGTCTTGAAAGTTCTAGTTATCCAGCCTATCATTATTCCTAGCGTTAGCTCGCTCACACACACACACACACACACACACACACACACACACACACACAGGAAGCCCTACACGTCACTGATCACCTCAGAGAGAGTAGTGGCAGCAGTATTGAAAGTGACGTCAGGGGAACCCTTATTAAGTCAGATTTGTCTTCCACATTCCCAGGGCTTCCCCAGCATGTCAGATGTTACGAGACGGCAGATGTAAGGACACAACAAACACAACGAACACATTTACAGCCAAAACAAAAAGGACAAGGACTCATTCAGAGCGAAATGAAAAGTAACAAAAGCGACTTTGACAAAATAAAGGCAAACAGAACACTTTATTGTCAAAATAAAAGCAGCAGGACACTTTATTGTCAAAAACACAAGGACAAGAATACTTTTAGGGTCAAAAAGGAAACAAGAACACTTTTATTGTTAAAAACAGTAACAAAAAAAAAACACTGACACTCTCAGGACCAAAACAAACAAAAAAAATTTGAACCATAACAAACAATGCCACTTTAAGTGCCAAACAACAACAAATACAATCTCAGGGCAAAACAGTTTCCTGCTACTTCTGCCCCATCGTCCATATCCGCCCCCATATGCCCCATCTTCTTATTCCCAGCTTCCCCAACTTCCCTCCCCACCTTCCCCATGTTTTGCCTTCCGCAAATCAAGGGACTTCTAACGTCAAACTGTTCTTGATCTAAGAAGTTGAAGGTATTCTCCCGCTTTCCTTGGATCAAGCCTGATTAACCCCCATTCCCCAGATGCTGTATGACCTCTCTTGGCTTAGCGCTTCTTAAATATAATAATAATAATAATAATATATGAGTCTCTCTCTCTCACACACACACACTCAGTGGCCATTATATTAGGTAAACCTTTCTAGTCCTGGGTAGCTGACCCCATTTGCTCCCAGAACAGCCTGAATTCTTCTTAGCATGGATTCAGCGAGGTGCTGGAAGATTCTGATGCATGTTAACATACTACTAGCATCACACAGTTGATGCAGATTTGTTGGCTGCACATTCAATGTTGCAAATCTCTCGTTCCACCACATCTCAAACGTTTACACCAAATTCTTACCATCCACATGTACCAACAGAAATTGATTCATCAGACTAGGCGACGTTTTTCTAATCTTCAACTGTCCAGTTTTGGTGAGCCTGTGCTCATTGTAGCCTCTGACGGGAGTGGAACCCAGTGTGGTCTACTGCTGCACTGCATCCACTTCAAGGTTCGACGTGTTGAGCGTTCAGAGCTGCTCTTCTGCATGCCACTGTTGGAATGTGTGGTTGAATTACTGTCACCTTCCTGTCAGCTTGAACCAGTCTGGCCATTCTCCTCTGACCACCCTCATTAACAAGGTGCTTTCGCCAACAGAACTACAGCTCACTGGACGTTTTGCATTTTTCGCACTATTCTCTCTAAAATCTAGAAACTGTTGTGCGTGAAAATCCCAGGAGGTCAGTAGTTTCTGAGATACTGAAACCATCCCGTCTGGCACCAACAATCATTCCACAGTCAAAGTCACTTAGATCACATTTTTCCCTATTCTCATAATTGGTCTGAACAACAACTGAACCTCTTGACCATGTCTGTATTCTTTTAGGCACTGAGGTGCTGCCACGTGATTGGCTGATCAAATGTTTCCATTAACGAACAGATGTGGCCACTGAATGTGTACATACGCGAGGAAGCACACAAACACAGGTTAAGTGTCTATCGACGTGTACCTTTGACAATCGGTAACTAGCTAACACGTCCAAGAGACCTAAAGTAAAAAACGGCAGTCCTGACAGAGTGCAAAAGGTTTAACAGGCTTCCCTTTCACACTCGTATGACAGGATGGTAGTGCCTACCTGGATGATTGATGTCAGTCACCCTACAACCGTATTATTATGTATGTGTGTGTGTATAAGTCACCCTACAACCGTATTATTATGTATGTGTGTGTGTATATATGTACAGAAGAGAAGGGTGAGGATGGTAGCATAGTTGGGATGGTTTATTTGGTGGTGATGGTGACAATGGTGGTGATGGTGATAATGGTGGAGGTGTTGAACCAGGAAGAAGAAATGGAGGGAAGGGGATGAAAAGGGAGAAAAGGAGATCAAATGGAGGGAAGGGAAGAAAGAGGACAAATGGATGGAAGGGGAGAAAAGGAGGACATATGGATGGAAGGGGAGAAAAGGAGGACAAATGGAGGGAAGGGGAGAAAAGGAGGACAAATGGAGGGAAGGGGAGAAAAGGAGGAAAAATGGAGGGAAGGGGAGAAAAGGAGAACAAATGGAGGGAAGGGGAGAAAAGGATGACAAATGGAGGGAAGGGGAGAAAAGGATGACAAATGGAGGGAAGGGGAGAAAAGGAGGACAAATGGAGGGAAGGGAGAAAAGGAGGACAAATGGAGGGAAGGGGAGAAAAGGAGGACAAATGGAGGGAAGGGAGAAAAGGAGGACAAATGGAGGGAAGGGGAGAAAAGGAGGACAAATGGAGGGAAGGGGAGAAAAGGAGGACAAATGGAGGGAAGGGGAGAAAAGGAGGACAAATGGAGGGAAGGGGAGAAAAGGAGGACAAATGGAGGGAAGGGGAGAAAAGGAGGACAAATGGAGGGAAGGGGAGAAAAGGAGGACAAATGGAGGGAAGGGGAGAAAAGGAGGACAAATGGAGGGAAGGGGAGAAAAGGAGGACAAATGGAGGGAAGGGGAGAAAAGGAGGAAATGGAGAAGGAAAGAGGACAAATGGAGGGAAGGGGAGAAAAGGAGGACAAATGGAGGGAAGGGGAGAAAAGGAGGACAAATGGAGGGAAGGGGAGAAAAGGAGGACAAATGGAGGGAAGGGGAGAAAAGGAGGACAAATGGGGGGAAAGGGAGAAGGAGGACAATGGAGGAAGGGGAAAGGAGGACAAATGGAGGGAAGGGGAGAAAAGGAGGACAAATGGAGGGAAGGGGAGAAAAGGAGGACAAATGGAGGGAAGGGGAGAAAAGGAGGACAAATGGAGGGAAGTAGAGAAAATGAGGACAAATGGAGGGAAGGGGAGAAAATGAGGACAAATGGAGGGAAGGGGAGAAAAGGAGGACAAATGGAGGGAAGTGGAGAAAAGGAGGACAAATGGAGGGAAGAGGAGAAAATGAGGACAAATGGAGGGAAGGGGAGAAAATGAGGACAAATGGAGGGAAGGGGAGAAAAGGAGGACAAATGGAGGGAAGGGGGGGGAAAGGAGGACAAATGGAGGGAAGGGGGATGACTGGAAGACAAGTAATAAGATTCAGACTCAAGAAAATTCATCACCTATAATCTGTCTTCCCAACATCGACCATGACCTGACAGCCCCCCTCGACCTGACAGCCCAACCTCGACCTGACAGCCCAACCTCGACCTGACAGCACCCCACTCGACCTGACAGCACCCCACTCGACCTGACGGACATCACCCCACTCGACCTGACGGACATCACCCCACTCGACCTGACGGACATCACCCCACTCGACCTGACGGACATCACCCCACTCGACCTGACGGACATCACCCCACTCGACCTGACGGACATCACCCCACTCGGACCTGACGACGGACATCACCCCACTCGACCTGACGGACATCACCCCACTCGACCTGACGGACATCACCCCACTCGACCTGACGGACATCACCCCACTCGACCTGACGGACATCACCCCACTCGACCTGACGGACATCACCCCACTCGACCTGACGGACATCACCCCACTCGACCTGACGGACATCACCCCACTCGACCTGACGGACAGCAACTCCACTCGACCTGACGGACAGCAACTCCACTCGACCTGACGGACAGCAACCTCACTCGACCTGAAGGACTGCAACCCCTCTAGACCCGACAGCACCCCACTCGACCCGACAGCACCCCACTCGACCCGACAGCACCACACTCGATCCGACAGCACCACACTCGACCTGACAGCACCCCTCGAGACCTGAGAGCACCCCACTCGACATCACTAAATCACCCCAAACAGGAATCACCTTATTTCAATATAAGGTCGAGTTAATTACACGCCGCCTCTGTACCTCGGGGGTATTAGGACGATATTTGAATGATAATCGACTGTGTTATTGTTCTTATGGGTCGTGGGAAGTGGGGCTCCAGGATAGACGAGAGTGAGTGGAGTGAGTGTGAGTGAGTGTGAGTGAGTGTGAGTGAGTAATAATAACAACTCTATAATAAGAAAAACGATAGGAAATAAAAACGAAGAAAAGGTAGAATACAATAATAATGAGAATACTGGTTGAGTATACCTGTATATAGTGTATAAGTATAATACTGACTCAAATCTTATTAGGGAAGAAATTTTGCAAGTTATGTTGTGAGTGACTTGTGACTGATGGTAAGTAGTTAGCAGGTGTTCCGTGGATAGTTAGCCATTAGTGGTCGCTGCTAATAGTCGTTGGCGGTAGTTAGTGGTTAGAGTCAGTTGTTGTGTTGATGCTAGTTATACTGGCATTAATAACTCAGATGGGATGGGGCGTAGCACAGGGTGAATGACAGTGTTGTGATGATTAGTGGGTGGTGGGTGGGGTGGGTAGTGGGTGGGTGAGGGGTAGGCGTGGTGTCTGGTGGGTGTTGTGTCTGTTGGGTTGGGGTGGCGTGCGTGTGGCATCCGGTGGATGGCGGTGAGTGGGTGGGTGTGGTGTCTAGTGGGTGGTGGTGGGTGTGGTGAGTGCGTGTAGTGTCTGGTAGGTGAGGGTGGTGTGGATGTAGTGTCTGGTGGGTGGAGTGGGGTGGATGCAGTGTCTGGTGGGTGGAGAGTGGGGTGAATGTAGTGGGTGGGTGGATGGGTGTTTATGGGACACTGGAGATCTGTTATCTTGGCTCCGTCAATCTGTAGTTCATGAGGTCAACATAACACACAACACCTGGTCAACATAACACACAACACCTGGTCAACATAACACACAATAACACCTGGTCAACATAACACACAATAACACTCACCTGATCAACAACTAATAACATCACTAATAACACTCACCTGGTCAACGTAACACATAATAACACTCACCTGGTCAACATAACACATAATAACACTCACCTGGTCAACATAACACATAATAACACTCACCTGGTCAACGTAACACATAATAACACTCACCTGGTCAACATAACACACAATAACACTCACCTGGTCAACATAACACACAATAACACTCACCTGGTCAACATAACACACAATAACACTCACCTGGTCAACATAACACAATAACACTCACCTGGTCAACATAACACACAATAACACTCACCTGGTCAACATAACACACAATAACACTCACCTGGTCAACATAACACACAATAACACTCACCTGGTCAACATAACACACAATAACACTCACCTGGTCAACATAACACACAATAACACCTGGTCAACATAACACACAATAACACTCACCTGATCAACATAACACATAATAACACTCACCTGGTCAACATAACACATAATAACACTCACCTGGTCAACGTAACACATAATAACACTCACCTGGTCAACGTAACACACAATAACACTCACCTGGTCAACATAACACATAATAACACTCACCTGGTCAACATAACACATAATAACACTCACCTGGTCAACGTAACACATAATAACACTCACCTGGTCAACATAACACACAATAACACTCACCTGGTCAACATAACACACAATAACACTCACCTGGTCAACATAACACACAATAACACTCACCTGGTCAACATAACACACAATAACACTCACCTGGTCAACATAACACACAATAACACTCACCTGGTCAACGTAACACACACTAACACTCACCTGGTCAACGTAACACACACTAACACTCACCTGACAATTTACCTCTTCATCAATTATTTAATCGGTCCTAACTGCTACATTTTCTTCCTTAACCTTTAAAACAATTGTAAGTAAAAAAAAAACCTGTAAAGTTAAGGAGAATTTGATTGGAAACTTGATAAAATAAGTAAATAGCGTCTTTAAGATTAGTAATGAAGCTAGAGGGACATGTCTGGGTGTTATCTGGTGAATCAATGTGAGTAATTTAAAAAGGTACGTAAATATTTATTTAAGGGAATTAGTTGAATAGTCACAATACCGTGGCTGGAACAATTCAGTCACAATACCGTGGCTGGAACAATTCAGTCACAATACCGTGGCTGGAACAATTCAGTCACAATACCGTGGCTGGAACAATTCAGTCACAATACCGTGGCTGGAACAATTCAGTCACAATACCGTGGCTGGAACAATTCAGTCAATACCGTCTGGAACAATTCAGTCACAATACCGTGGCTGGAACAATTCAGTCACAATACCGTGGCTGGAACAATTCAGTCACAATACCGTGGCTGGAACAATTCACAACTAGACCACAATTCTGACAAAATTTTTGATGGCGTTACTATTCGTTGTGGATCATTAGATGTTAGTGGTCTTTGATGGTCTTAGGCGTGATTATTTAAGTAACCCCAAATGATGATGATTATGATGATAATAATAATAATAATAATAATAATAATATTATTATTATTATTATTATTATTATTATTATTATTGGCTTGCAGGTTTCGCTTCCAGAGAAAATGTAATGACTATTTTAATGCGAGTAGCGAGTGTACTCCCCTAACTGTGGTTGCAGGGGTCGATTCTTAGCTCCTTGTCCATCAGACTGTGTAACCCCCAGAGCCAGCAAGTGGCTCGTGGCACATCAGCCAGGCTGGGATGGATATGTGGGCCAGCGGGCCGCCAGCAACAACAGCCTGGTTGACCAGGTTGTTGCTTCCCTCGCAGGCTGGGCTGCGGGGGAAGACACCCTGGAAATCGGTCACAGGTATATCACAGGAATATCTTCCAGGATTCAGTGTGTTCTTGTTTTGTACATGAAATGTTTTGCTCAGTTGATCATAAAGTTAGTAAATAACTGTCTTAATAAGGCAGGCAAGATAGTAGTGTAAAATATTAAGAGGTGGTGGGCGTGGGTGGTGGTGGTGGTGGGCGTGGGTGGTGGTGGTGGTGGGCGTGGGTGGTGGTTGATGGTGGTGGTGGGTGGTTGATGGTGGTGGATGTGGGTTGTGGTGGTGGGGGTGGGGATAGTGATGATGGGCGTGGGTGGTGGTGGGTGACGGTGGGCGTGGGTGGTGGTGGGTGACGGTGGGCGTGGGTGGTGGTGGGTGACGGTGGGCGTGGGTGACGGTGGGCGTGGGTGGTGGGTGACGGTGGGCGTGGGTGGTGGTGGGTGACGGTGGGCGTGGGTGGTGGTGGGTGACGGTGGGCGTGGCTGGTGGTGGGTGACGGTGGGCGTGGGTGGTAGTGGGTGACGGTGGGCGTGGGTGGTGGTGGGTGACGGTGGGCGTGGGTGGTGGTGGTGGGTGACGGTGGGCGTGGGTGGTGGTGGGTGACGGTGGGCGTGGGTGGTGGGCGTGGGTGGTGGTGGTGGTGGTGGGCGTGGGTGGTGGTGGTGGTGGGTGACGGTGGGCGTGGGTGGTGGTGGTGGTGGGTGACGGTGGGTGTGGGTGGTGGTGGGCATCAGACAACCAACAACAACTTGCTACATTCACCTCCTTAACGGAAGAATGATTCCATCATTAAAATGGGAGACACGGTTGGCTTTATGTACAGCTGCTCTGACTGTTGAATGAAATACGAGCAAAAGAAAGAGAGAAAGAGAACAGAATATAAAGGGTAGAACAAGTAAACAATGAAATGAAGGTAAGAATAAAAGCCCACACAAGTTGTCATAGAATGCATCGAAGAGGAGAGAGAGAACAATTTACGAGATACTTCAACTTTCCAGAAGAGTTCAGAGAATCAACTCTCTTTCTCTCTTCTCTCTCTCCCTCTCTCTCGCTGTCAAAGTTGATCAAGTTTCAAGGAATTCTTGGTGGGCGTTTCCCGAAGTCATGGGGGGGGGAGGAGCCAAGACCGTGGGGGCGGTTCCTATTGGCTACTTGCAATGTAACGTCGCTTGCTATTGGCTGCTGTTGGGGGACGGTAGGGGGGTGAGGGCTTTAAGACGAGATTCCTGATTGATTTGCTGAATTTCTCCCCCAGAAAATCGAGGTGTGTTAAGGGGGAAGAATTCAGGACTCCCGGGAGTCCATGTTTTAGCCAAGTCCTCAGCGGAGCCATGTTGGTAGGCAGTGATGGATTACACGTCTTTCTAACTTCTAACTTCCTAAGACTGTATTTTTTCCCATCCTTCCCTCACTCACCTCCCTCCCTCTCTCTCTCTCTTAGGGTGTACCACGTAGCTAAGTGGAGAGAGAATGTGACTCGCAATCGCTAGGTCCTTGGTTTGAGTCTCTGGTACAGAGAAACATGGAGAGAAGGCGCAATTTTCCTCACATCCCTGTTGGCCCTGCCCACCTAGCAGTAAAAATAGGTACCAGTGTGTTAGCCCACTGTTGTCAGTCGAGTCCAGGGAAAACAATGTGTGAAAAAATCTAGTTCTTCTGCAATGACATATCCTGCGTAAGAAAACTCCAGTACCTGCTGGAAGAAACTCCAGTACCTGCTGGAAGAAACTCCAGTACCTGCTGGAAGAAACTCCAGTACCTGCTGGAAGAAACTCCAGTACCTGCTGGAAGAAACTCCAGTACCTGCTGGAAGAAACTCCAGTACCTGCTGGAAGAAACTCCAGTACCTGCTGGAAGAAACTCCAGTACCTGCTGGAAGAAACTCCAGTACCTGCTGGAAGAAACTCCAGTACCTGCTGGAAGAAACTCCAGTACCTGCTGGAAGAAACTCCAGTACCTGCTGGAAGAAACTCCAGTACCTGCTGGAAGAAACTCCAGTACCTGCTGGAAGAAACTCCAGTACCTGCTGGAAGAAACTCCAGTACCTGCTGGAAGAAACTCCAGTACCTGCTGGAAGAAACTCCAGTACCTGCTGGAAGAAACTCCAGACCTGCAAGAAATCCAGTACCTGCTGGAAGAAACTCCAGTACCTGCTGGAAGAAACTCCAGTACCTGCTGGAAGAAACTCCAGTACCTGCTGGAAGAAACTCCAGTACCTGCTGGAAGAAACTCCAGTACCTGCTGGAAGAAACTCCAGTACCTGCTGGAAGAAACTCCAGTACCTGCTGGAAGAAACTCCAGTACCTGCTGGAAGTATTCAAGTGCCGAGTGAAAGATATCTATAGCTAATGAAGGTAATTACAAATATTTCTCCCTCCTCTCTCCCCTCTCTGTTTCCTTTCTCTCTCTCTCTCTCTCTCTCTCTCTCTCTCTCTCTCTCTCGAAAGAGAGAGAGAGAGAGAGAGAGAGAGCAGGTTGCCGTTCCTCGACGTCTGGTTTTGCCTGGCTGTTGGAGGGACAAAATCACCTTTGACGCCATCTATTGATTTTCATACGTCGCTCGAGGCATATTAAGGTGAGAATTATGATAATCGCTCTCATCCCTTCCAAGGCGATGACTACAGACACCACTTGAACAAAGGCCAAAGCATCAATTTAAATTCACGAGTGGAAGCGTAGGACCCAAGGAACGGGCCATCCTATTGGACGATAAGAATAGCAACACCACTTTTGATTGGCTGGGGGCTCCTCCTGAATCAGCAGGTTTGAATTGGGAAATGAAGATGTAAGGAGAGTTGTGACTGGCTGGCTCTCTGGAGAGACGGCGCTCTTGATTGGTCGAACTGTGGCAGTGGGTGTGGCATATTTGCATGTTCAAGACGCATAGGAAGGAGATTTAAAGTGACTTTTGACGTAGAGGGTGGAGGAGGGCCAGGAACAAGTAGCTTTACTGAGGCATTGCTCTGTCAGGACGACCAAACAATGCACCTGGGGAGAAGGTTAAGATTCTCACTTGTTTATTTAACCTCTTAAAAATAAGGCACATCTGGCTCTGTGACCCATTCACACACACAAATATATATATATATATATATATATATATATATATATATATATATATATATATATATATATATATATATATATATATATATATATATCATTAACTGCGCTTCGCCAGGATCGAGTCCTGGCCAAGCCGCAGTTATGTTAATGATTCAGAATCACTTGTTTCGTGTAAAATTTATTTTATATATATATATATATATATATATATATATATATAATATATTAAACATACACACGTACACATTCCTGTAATGATAAATCTTACTGTTGAATACTTGGATGATGAGGCTGAGGTGATAAGATAGGTGTAACCATCCTGGAGGAGAAGAGACGTATAAAAAGGAACAGAAAAACAGGAGAAAATTATAAAGAAGGTAGTGTAAAGAAGAAGAGGAGGAGGAGGGAGAAGAGTAACAGAAGCCTGGCTCTGGTTGGCACTGCAGACGTTGCTTTATGAGGTTGGCAGCGCCTGGCACCTCCACCACTATGGAAATGAGGCCCCACCACCTCATTCACGAGAAAAATATATGACCCAACCTCGCTTTTTTTCTTTTTATTTTTTGGGTTTGGCAGCGGCAGAGACGTTGGGGGGAGAGGAGGCAGGAGGATTTTAATATATATGTAGTGCCGAATAGGTAAAATTTGCTATCTTGGCTTAAATAGCAACGCTCTTCTTGCCGAATAAGGAAAGCGAAAATTTGTGCGTGCAATAATTTCGCAAAAATAATTCTGAACCTAACGAAAAAAATATATTTCATTGTGTTTATTAAATTATTGTAAGCTTATCTAAAATATATTTAGTTGGATTAGGCTAAATTAAATTGCGCTTGTTATAATAAGGTTAGCTAAGGTTCTTTTGGTACAAAATTATTAATTTTTACTTTAACGTATAAGATAAAATTTCAGAAAGGACTTAATTTTAAACGAGTTGTTGCTAATTGACCAGTTTTACCTATTCGGCACGATATATATATATATATATATATATATATATATATATATATATATATATAAATAATGTACGCAAACACCATACAAGCTTACAATGATTAATGTTAATGTGATGTTTGTGGAGAAGCGGTAAGCCCGTAGGAGTCGTACAGTGCATGGGAAATGAAAAGGAAGGAGGGGGTAATTAGTTTTGATCCAAGTGGAGGGTAGCTCATATTTCTTTGATCAAGAGCCCTTCACTTGCATTAAGGCGTCTTCCTTGAGGGGAAGATGCAGTTGGTTCTATAATTTTTTTTTTTTTAGTTAGTGATCTTCCCTTCCTCCCCTTTATCTCCATTTACTCCCCCTCCCTTCTCCTCCCTTTAACCCCCCTTCCCCACTCCGTAGTTTACCGAGTAATCCAGTAGGTGTCATGATCGGCGTTCTTGTAAGTATTTTTCACCAGATTCTGGGATCCAGGTGACGTCACGGCGCCTCGAAACTTTACGAAATGATCGTAAGTCTTCACGAGGCTCAGTGCCTGTTGTTATTGTCCACCTTTGTTGAAGAAAACTGTTGGTGCCTGCATGTGTCCGTGTGGCACAGTGCCTGTTGGTGCCTGCATGTCTGTGGCACAGTGCCTGTTGGTGCCTACATGTGTCTGGCACAGTGCCTGTTGGTGCCTGCATGTGTCCGTGTGGCACAGTGCCTGTTGGTGCCTACATGTGTCCGTGTGGCACAGTGCATGTTGGTAAGTCCATGTGTGGCACAGTGCCTGTTGGTGCCTGCATGTGTCCCTGTGTGGCACAGTGCCTGTTGGTGCCTACATGTGTCCGTGTGGCACAGTGCATGTTGGTACGTCCATGTGTGACACAGTGCCTGTTGGTGCCTGCATGTGTCCCTGTGTGGTACGGTATCTGTTGGTGCTTGCATGTGTCTGGCACACTGCCTGTATCTGTTGGTGCTAGCATGTGCCTCTGCTTGGCACAGTGCCTGTTTATCTGTTGGTGCCTCATCTTCCTTTATCTGAACGGTGTACCGTTCTTCTCTTCCTTTATTACGTTGGCTACTGCCCTGTTTTTTCCCCGTTGGTTTCTGCCCTCTTAATTTTCCCGTTGGTTTCTGTTCTTGCTATTTGCTCTAGCGTTTATCAAGACTGCTATCTTTTCCTGTTTATACCTACTCTGGTGTGCGCCGTTGTCTGTTACCGTTGATGGATGCGAGGGTAGCTTCTGTTGGTCAGATAATTATAATGGCTTCTGTTGAAGTAGTGTAACGTATAGTGTCCGTCGATCCCCATCGTACTTCCCTACCGTTGTTAATACCTTTCCTCCCCACCTGTTGATTTTCTCACACTCCTGCTGTTGCTCGTTCTGTTTTCCGTCACCGTTGTATAATTATTAATTATTACCACTTAATTTCTGGTACTTATTACCAGTAAATTTCTGTTGATATTTGTCTCCTGTTAGGCTTCTCCTGTTAATCTCAAACGGGTTCCAGTTTTCGATTCTTGAAAAAAGAAACACACACACATGAAGAAAGGTTAAGGGAAATCGGCCTGACGACACTAGAGGACAGGAGGGTTAGGGGAGACATGATAACGACATATAAAATACTGCGAGGAATAGATAAAGTGGACAGAGACAGGATGTTCCAGAGAAGGGACACAGAAACAAGGGGTCACAATTGGAAGTTGAAGACTCCTATGAGTCAAAGGGATGTTAGGAAGTATTTCTTCAGTCATAGAGTTGTCAGGAAGTGGAATAGTCTAGAAAGTGACGTAGTGGAGGCAGGAACCATACATAGTTTTAAGACGAGGTTTGATAAAGCTCATGGAGCAGGGAGAGAGAGGACCTAGTAGCAATCAGTGAAGAGGCGGGGTCAGGAGCTATGACTCGACCCCTGCAACCACAAATAGGTGAGTACAAATAGGCGAGTACGTACGTACACACACACACACAATGTGATGACAAATACACAGTAAAAATAGACTGAAGTACTGTGACGGTAGATGGTAGACTGAGATACTTTGACGGTAGACTGAGATACTGTGAAGGTAGATGGTAATCTGGCAAAATGTAGTTGATAAAGGCACAGCACAGTGCTGAGCGGGCGAAACGTTGTCTTCAATAAAGATTCTCTTTATTATTTGTGTCTTTAGTAAAATAATTTGTTTTTAGCACAGGGTAATGGAATATTACAGTGCCACCATTAACCACCGTTACGTATATAGCACCATTAACCACCGTTACGTATATACCACCATTAACCACAGTTATGTATATACCACCATTAATCACCGATATGTATATACCACCATTAATCACCGATATGTATATACCACCATTAATCACCGATATGTATATACCACCATTAATCACCGTTATGTATATACGACCATTATATATACACATTAACGACAATGATGTATATACTAATAAATACATACAACCATTAAGTATATATGACAAGTCCATACGATCATTACGGTTTTTAACTCCTGTTAACAGCACCATGCTACCCTTTACTCCTGTTAACAGCACCATACTACCCTTTACTCCTGTTAACAGCACCATACTACCCTTTACTCCTGTTAACAGCACCATACTACCCTTTACTCCTGTTAACAGCACCATGACTACCCTTTACTCCTGTTAACAGCACCATACTACCCTTTACTCCTGTTAACAGCACCATACTACCCTTTACTCCTGTTAACAGCACCATGACTACCCTTTACTCCTGTTAACAGCACCATGCTACCTTTACTCCTGTTAACAGCACCATCTACCTTTACTCCTGTTAACAGCACCATGACTACCCTTTACTCACTTGTTAACAGCACCATACCTTACTCCTTACAGCACCATACCTTACTCCTGTTAACAGCACCATGCTACCCTTTACTCCTGTTAACAGCACCATACTACCCTTTACTCCTGTTAACAGCACCATACTACCTTTTACTCCTGTTAACAGCACCATACTACCCTTTACTCCTGTTAACAGCACCATGCTACAATTTACTCCTGTTAACAGCACCATGCTACCATTTACTCCTGTTAACAGCACACTTTGTAATTGTTTTCATTAACGGTTTTAGGCATAATCTACCGTTTAATTACATCTTCCACCCATTATCTCTTAATGACACCATGGAAACGGAATCTGTTTAATTACACTGTGCTACCGTTATCTCCTGTTTATTACACCGTTATCTCATTTTCATTACACCATAAATACATTATTGTTAATTACACCATTCACACATTTTCTATCTTAATTACATGTACTAAATATTTCGTGTTAATTATACTATATTAACGTTATCTTTCGTTAATTACACACACACACATACTCATGTACACACACACACACAATGTACACACACACATGTACACACACACACACGTACACACACACACACGTACACACACACATGTACACACACACAAACACATGTACACACACACACAATGTACACACACGCATGTACACACACACACAAACAATGAAGCTGGGACACCTTTATCAACCGTTACCATCAGCAATGCCAGCCTCCCCCTTGCTCCCCCTTCCCCTTGCTTCCCCTCCACTCCATCCCCCACCTCTTCCCTCCAGTCCCCCAACCCTTCCCTCTCCCTTTCCTTCATCTTTTCTCCCACCCTCTCATTTTCCCTATCCCTATCCTCTACTTTCCCCTCCCGTCCTCTATCCACATATTCCCCTCAATTCCCGTTTCCATCCCTCTATCTTCACCCCTTCCTTCTCACGCTCTTCTCAGTGTCTTTATCCGTTCCATTCTCACGTCCCATTCCATCTCCTCACATCCCTTCTCCCCTTTCTGTCTACTTCCACTGCCCTCATTCACACGGATTAATCCATTTTTATTCTTCCTTGTCTGCATTTCCCACTCTCCCCTCTTCCTACTTATTCTCTTCTTCCCCTCCTCATTTTTCTTCTTTTTTGTCTTGTCTTACCCTCTTTCCTTAAGCTCATTCTCTTCATCCTCCTTTTCCTTCTATTCACCATTTTCTTTTCATTTCTCCTCTCTTCCAACGAAGCAGGTAGAAGGTGGGAAGCCTGTTAAACGGTTTGCACTCTTGGAGGTTTGCTGTTGTTTGTCTCAAGAACATGTAAACACACACATGTACCGACACGGTAAACTATATTTTCCTGTGGTTCTTAATATTTCTTATTGCTGTAATGTTTACAGTTTGAGGCCTGGTCTAAGACCTGGCCGCGGGGGCGATGATTTTTGTTTACAAATAACTGATCTCTCCTCTTCACCTGTCACCTCCTCTCCCTATCCCTTTAACTCATCCTTTTATCTTCCCTCCTCCTTCCTTTCCCTCATTCTTCTCTAATGTTCCTTCTTGCCTGGAGTCTCTTCTGACGGTCACCACCCCCGCGGCCCGGTCCCAGGCCAGACCTTCCTCCCGATCCTCCAACTTCCCTTCTCCTCCCCGTCATCCTTCATCTCCTTCCCTTCTCCCTCATACGCCTATCTCTCCTTTTCCTCTTCCTTTCCCTCCACATCCTCCAGTGCGTTGCTATGGAGTGGTGGAATATGATTGGGATACACAGGTTTTGCTTCCATGAGGCCTGGTCACAGACCGGGCCGCGGGGGCGTTGACCCCCCGGAACCCTCTCCAGGTATACTGTGTAACTGTCATATAGAATAGGTTAGCAGCACACTGCTGATGTATCTGACTATGTAAACAAAGGAACCCTGAAGGGGGTGAACTTGGAAGATGGGATAAGATTAAGGAAAATTTTGTGAGGTGAGTAGTCCCAAATTTGCACATATAAATCACTCCCTACGAAATAATAAGACTGGGCAGACGGTGCAACATATCCCCAATGAAAAGTAGGGGTGCCATGAGTACACTAAGAGAAAACACAAAAAGTGTCAGGGGCCCAAGACTGTTTAATAGCCTCCCATCATACATAAGGGGTATTACCTATAGACCCCTGGCTGTCTTCAAGAGGGAGCTGGACAGATACGTAAAATCAGTGCCTGATCAGCCAGGCTGTGGTTCGTACGTTGGATTGCGTGCGGCCAGCAGTGACAGCCTGTTTGATAAGACCCCTGAGCCACCGGGAGGACCGGGCCGCGGGGGCGTTGACCCCCGGAACGACCTCCAGGCAGGGGGAGAGAGAGTCACGCTTTTCCCCTAAAGAGAAAAATCCTCTAGCGTCACCCTACCTGAGTCTACTGGAGGGTGTTCAGGGGGTCAACGCCCCCGCGGCTCGGCCCTTGACCAGGCCTTCCGGTGGATCAGGGGCTGATCAACCAGGCTGTTACTACTGGCTACACGTAGTCCAACGTAGGAACCACAGCCCTGCTGATCGGGTACACAAGACACATCAAAGGCGTAACAGAACACAATGTTTACATTCATTACCAACTCCCGCCACGTATCCATACACGCTAATTAGAACACCTGACATAAATATAATCCTATGGATTTCACCAGCGGGTAAAAAATGTGGATGGGGTGGGGGGGAAATAAAACAAGTAAATTCTCTGATGCTTTGAAAAAAAAAATATATACGCCCTATAATTTCCCTAATGAATATAGCGAAAAAAACACACACGGCAAAATGTTTATCTTTCACCTGACAGGTCGTGAAGTTACATCCTGGAAATGTTCCTATTGTTTGTATGTCCGTATGTGTCACGTTGGTAGTGGGAGGGCGAGAGGAGAGGGAGGGGAGGGGAGAGGGAGAGAAACGGGGGGTTGTGGAGTGGTGAGGTAGAAACTGAGAGGGAGGGAGGTAGGAAGAAGGGGGAGGGTGAAATGAAGGGAAGCTGGGGGCAGACAGGAAGGGGTAAAAGGGAGAGGGTTGGAGTGAGGGAATGGAGGGGGTGAGGGATAGGAGAGAGAGAGAGACCCCAAACACACACACAAAGTACCAAAACACACACGAGATAATCACTATCATCTAGGCAATTCCCCATTATTATGTGGTCTTATAAAGGAGTCCAGCTCCTCGGAAGAGCGAAATGATGAGAGACTGAACGAAAGACAGATACACGAGAAAAGTAGAGAGGGAATAGTTATACGTGCAATTATAGTAAATGTTCCCCGGCGTGGAAGAGGTGACCCGAGGGTCTTGTGGCACTGTGACCCTCATACACTGCCACACAACAAGCTCTGAACTTTAGGTCACTATCTCTTGCTATGAGTGCCACAACCTTTATTTTACATTTTATTATTATTTTAAATATAAATTTTATTTTAAATTATTATTATTGTTATTCTGCCACACTCGTTTATCTAAATTGCTCATTATCAAATAATTGTACTTAGAATAAGGGTATTTCTTTCCGGGGGTCAACGCCCCCGATTACCTCATCTGCCACTATTTGCTGTATATATTTTATTATGTCCAGGTACTACACTGATAAAGCCACTGGAGGGCGAAACGTCTACAAGTAGACACACCCAGATGTTGCACATGTGTCTAATTCTTCATATAAGTTTGATTAAGCTGACTAACTGAAAACTAAAGTATGATAGCAGCAGCAGCAGCAACAGCAGCAGCGGTATACAACGTTCAGAAGAGGCGCATTAATGCGTAAGGAAACGAACGACGTAATGCGAGGACGAGAGGGTATTGAAGCTCCTGTCGCTGTCACTGAGGAGTTGGAATGTCTTCATAAAGAACGTGTTTAGCTGCTGTTGGTGGCACTCTTTGAGAGCCATGAACTAGGTTACTGCTGGTGGCACTGTAACCTTCCAACTCATTCTGGCACCATACTCGTGTACATTTCAACGTTCTTCTGGTTAAACTTATCCAACTCGTTGTCAGATATATCGCAACCGATTTTTGGTTTATTTTCAGGTTAAATATAGTATATTTGAATAGGTTTACATAGCGTAACTTAACGATATTTCATAAAACATTAAGGAATTGCCTTTAGAAATCTCTTAAGGAAATTGCACGCACCAGGAGACCTGGTTTGGGATCGGGCTGCGGGGGCGGTGACCCCTGAAATCTACTTCAGGTAAACTGCACCTCCATGTATTGCCAGAAAAAAAGTGGCTCTTGCTACCGAACATTTATTGGCCTTCGGACCGCAGGCACTAACAGTCTGGTTGATCGTGGAACCACACAGAAGAGCCTGGCTTCAGGCCAGGCTTCCTTTGATATACCTTCACGGTTGATGAGTTCCAAGAGTCTCTCTACTCCCGGAGCCCGGCCATGGGCCAGGCTCGTCTGGTGCTTGCCTGGTCAACCAGGCGATTGCTGTTAGTGGCCCGAAACCGGTTAGTGACAATGAAATTAGCGAAAAACCACGTTGAAAGACGTAACAAAAACAGTGACAAAATAAAACGAAGAAAAATATAATAGCATTAATAATAATAACAGATAACAGCAATAATAATAATGCAGGTTAAATACTATTCCTATAGTAATAGGGAAGGGTAAGGAATGGGTCAGCTGGAAAGAAATCATTGAAAGGGGGGGGGGAATATGGATATGGGGGCTACGGCATATAAGTTGTGAAAGGGTCGCACTGTGCCTCTTCAAGACATATGTCAAGTGCCGGCACCGATGATCAAGACATTGTTGTCAATCAAGTGCTGAGAGAGAGAGAGAGAGAGAGAGAGAGAGAGAGAGAGAGAGAGAGAGAGAGAGAGAGAGAGAGAGAGAGAGAGAGGAGAGAGGAGAGAGTGAGAGAGTGAGAGAGTGAGAGAGTGAGAGAGTGAGAGAGTGAGAGAGTGAGAGAGTGAGAGAGTGAGAGAGTGAGAGAGTGAGAGAGTGAGTGAGTGAGTGAGTGAGTGAGTGAGTGAGTGAGTGAGTGAGTGAGTGTGTGTGTGTGTGTGTGAGAATAAAACAAAACTTGAGGTGACGCAAGGTAGAGTGGTGCTCTCTCTCTGATTTATATTACGACTATCTTGAGTCCCCACTCCTCACACCTAGGTGAGGACTCAGTCCCCACTCTCCTCACACCTAGGTAAGGACTCAGTCCCCACTCTCCTCACACCTAGGTAAGGACTCAGTCCCCACTCTCCTCACACCTAGGTAAGGACTCAGTCCCCACTCTCCTCACACCTAGGTGAGGACTCAGGCCCCACTCTCCTCACACCTAGGTAAGGACTCAGGCCCCACTCTCCTCACACCTAGGTAAGGACTCAGTCCCCACTCTCCTCACACCTAGGTAAGGACTCAGTCCCCGCTCAAATCAAACTGGCTGGGGTTTCCATCGACTGTCGATATAAAATAGATCAACTTTTATTTTTCCTCCAGACGAGCCTGGCCCATGGCCGGGCTCAGAGAGTAAATAAAATCTCGAAACTTTTCAAAGGTATATATCTAGTCTTCCTGTGACGATAAATTCCTCGGATCCGTCCCTGATCAGCCGGGCTGTGGTGCATACTTGGGACTGCGGGCGGCAGGCACCAACAGCCTGGTTGGTGAGGCCAGGAACCAGGAGGCCTGGTCTGGGACCGGGCCAGCGGGGTGGGTGACCCCCGTGGAGATTGCCTCGTCCAACTGCCTGATCAACCAGACTGTTATGGCCAGATTACCGACAGTAACAACAGTGGAGAGGCAGTATAATGCGATAGCAACAGCCTGGTTGAACAGGGAAGTCTTACTCCATTCGGGGATGCTGGGCTAGAAAAGCCCCTCTCTAAACCGACCACATAGATATAAGAAAGGTACACTCCGCCGCCACCATCACCACCTCCTCCTCCTCCCCCCCCTCCCCCAGCCCTCCTCAAATGAACCCCTTAACATTCCTTCCATGCCATAGATTCTCCCTTAAACTCCCCCTCCCTCTCCTTACTGTAACCCTCCATCCCCCAGTCTTCAAAGTAACCCCCCCTCCTTCATTGACAGCCCCTGCACCACACACCCACTAACCCTCCCCTCCCACACACAACCCCTTCACCTCCTCCTCCCTCATACACAAGCCCTTCACCCACTCCCCTCCCTCATGTGCTCTCAGTGCCTCACATGGACGGGAGAGCCAGTGGCACTCATCTCACCCATCAATCGTACCCTGACCATGGCACATTTATCCAATAATTACAGTGTGGCACTGCTCACTGAAGACGGTCGAAAGTGCCTAGTGGTGTCAGAATTACCCCCCCAGTTCCCCGCTCCCTCTCTTCCCCACCACTGGTTTTCCTCAGTCCTCCCCATCACTGGAAACCTACTACTGGAACTAGGCAGCGGAAACCCACCCTTACCACTACAGGATGATACCAGGAACCTCCTTCCAGCTGATCCCTTCTTTGGCAGTTCACCCTTTCACCTGATTCCTTCTTTAGTAGCCTCCCTTCCACCTGATCCCTTCTTTGGCAACCCCCTTCCACCTGATCCCTTTCAATCTGGTTACCTCAAACAATAACCCTTCCCTGGAAACCCCAACCACATGATGTTCTACCTTGCAAGCAACCTCTACCTTGCAACCTCGTCCCATATGAACCTCTCCCTGGCAACACTCCCACCTGATCTAGACCCCGGAAACCTCGTGTACTTATGGTAACGAGAACAAATTGCCCGATTTACCGGCGTGGGAGTCATGTGCTACGGCTTTCAGCGGGTGTCGCCAGTCCTAGTGTGGGGGAGGCTGGAGGGGTGGGGAAAGGACCTCTTGTGTGGGGGAGGCTAGAGGGGTGGGGGAAGATCTCTAGTGTGGGGAGGTCACCCTGGTGGGGAGGGCAGGACCTTTAGTGTGGAGGAGGCTGGAGGGGTGGGGGAAGACCTCTATTGTGGAGGGTGGGGAGGGCAGGACCTTTAGTGTGGAGGAGGCTGGAGGGGTGGGGAGGGCAGGACCTTTAGTGTGGAGGAGGCTGGAGGGGTGGGGAGGTACGGACCTGTAATGTGGAAGAGGCTGGAGGGGCGGGGAGGGCAGGACCTCTAGTGTGGAGGAGGTTGGAGGTTATATACCTGTAATCCGCCTATACTGGTTTCAAGAGTTTTTTTTTTTTTGTCTTGACAGCCTGACCTAGAGCCAGACACTTCTGTTGGATGCCTGTTCAACCAGGCTGTTACCGGTATCAGTAATAGTATACAATCCATACCAATGGTGGGGTTAGAACCCGCGATCAGAGTCATAAAACTCCAGACCGACGCGTTAGCCACTGGGGCAGCTGGCTACAATAAGATTCATCCAACTAGGTATATTTATACACTATAGGAAGGTTAGAATAGGCACCAGTGACCACAAATGCAAGTTTTTACAGACGAATCTCCCGCTAGCGTGGCTGTGACAGCCACGCTAGCGGTTTGATTTAAGTGGGACTTGCACATGAGTTGATAGGGTTATCAAAGCTTATTGGTAAGTATGACACATAGGCAACAGTTAGGCATATTTAATCCGAAAGTAGGCAGGAGCAGTAGAGATGTTGTAATGTTTCAGACTATGGAACAGAACTCTTCTCCAGGCTGAGGGACTGACAACCTCAAATCTTCGACTTCAAGGTTGATGGACTGATTACTTACCAACCTCTCGGTATTATATACCATTTTGATATTCATCAAAGCTTATTCCTTGGATAGCACTGAAAATGGGTTAGGCAAATATTTTTGTTAAGTGGGTTTGGGGCTGAGAAGGACCTGCCTAGTATGGGCCAACAGGCCTACTGCAATGTTCCTCTATCCTAAGATAACACAAAAAATGTCAATGACTTATTTCCATTGTGTTGATGTGTATGTTCTATATGCATTTGTGTTACAGGAGTCGTGTCTTGAGATCACGACCTGTCTTACCTATTAATAATTTCCTGAAGGCTAAGTTGTTATATATACTGTAATGGTTGTCGATGAACCCACAACCAAGTCAACTTTAGGGAAGGGGGAGAGGGATGGGGATGTGGGAGGGGCGGGGGGCGAGGGGAAAGAGGGCGAGGGATGTGGCTGGGGGACAGGAGGTAAGGAAGGAAGGAACTGTTTCCAGCGCTCGCCAGGAAGGGTAATAGTTCGTAATTGGGTGGGCTGGAAGAGACCTATTTGTACGGAGCACCTCACAGTGACTCAGCCTGGAAATGTTCCTCTCAACCGCTGGTCGGAGCCAGGGAGGGATGCAGGTGCAATGGATGGATGAATAGATGTAGAACGGTAGATGGATGAATGGATGTAGAACGGTAGATGGATGAATAAATTCGAATTAGGACTCAAGACGAGACTGTTAATAGAAGGAAATGGGTAGATAGCTGGAGGTGAGATTTAAGACTGGAAGATAAAAAGAAATAAAAACATGAAAAGAAAAATTCACCAAGAACTGGAGCTTAGGAGAGAAACCTGATGTTTTCAGCTCCATGGTCCAGACCATGGAGCTGAACTCTTCTCCAGGCTAAGGGACTGACCACCTCAAATACTCCTCCTTCATCATTATTTCATTTCTACTGCTGCCTTTATATTTGACTGAAGAAGCCTACTGTGTAGGCGAAACGTTTCATCAATAAAGAAACCCAACAATTGCACATGTCTTAATCTTCAACTTCTCGTTATTTTATACAAATTTCAACAATATTTGTGTATACGAGTCACGGTTTTGTGTCTTCTGGTCTTTAACGCCTAACAGCTCCCATTTCTTATGCTTGACGAAGTTCTACCAGACGTGAGGCTCATGTGATGCCAGAGTGATGGAGGCTTGATCCACCGTCCGCTAACACTCCAGGCGACCATCTAGGGTATTAAACCCATCACTGACGTCCCTTGGGACGCCCGGTCAACAGCTAATCTGGAGGCCGCGATTGTTCACATAAATCCCGTATTTTCTTCCTTCCGGTAATTGGCAATTCATCACCCTATTTTCTTCCACTCTCTAATTGCCAATTAGTCTCCCAGATAGTTTTCTGGCGTGAGACGTCACGAATTTATTTATTGCGTTCATTACAGTTGTGTTCTCCTGGAACTGTCGATGGGAGAGGGACCCCTACGGTGGTAGTTAACTTCTGGATATCTTGTGTGTGTGTGTGTGTGTGTTAGTTACCATTTTGTCCTAGGCACATGTCAATTAGACACTAGGCCTGTTGTATGTATGTGTGTGTATGTGTGTGTAAGGAAACACTTCGAAATGTTTCTGCCCCACTCGGGAATTGAACCCGGCCCCTCCGTGCGTGAAGCAAGAGCTTTACCACTGTGCCACCGTGTGTGTGTGTGTGTGTGTGTGTGTGTGTGTGTGTGTGTGTGTGTGTGTGTGTGTGTGGGGTGTGCGCGCGCTCGTGTTGTGTGTGGGTGGGGGTGTTTGTTACAAAGTAACAGACTTATTCTACTAAGTCTTTCGGGATCACCAACGTCAATTTCTAAACGTTTCGTGTAACTCTCCTAGGGTTGGGAGTTAAAGCCTGTCTACTACACGAGGGTCATCTAGGCTGCATATCACCCTATCACAACCACCCAAGAATACTAAATTAGTGCTAAAATAATCTCTCGGTGTATATACACTGAGAGGTATACATTTGTGATCGTTGATCACAAACAATATCTTTCCTGATTATTGTGTATTGTTCCAGTCACTGGATTGTGCCTTCCTGTTCTTTAGCTTAGAGATATGGTAGGTTAGGTTAGCTTAGATATGGCAGGTTAGCTTAGAGATATGGTAGGTCTGGTTAAGATAGCTACGTTAGAGATAAGTCACGGTGAGATACATGAACCTACAGCAAAAGTTTACCCAACCACAATTAATCAAATGGGTTGCGCCACGTCTGGCACCGCAGTATCTGAGAACCGCCAGGAAACGTTCACATGTATGTGCACAAGTATCAATTGTGGCAGCAGTATATCTACTTCATGACAAGATGTGTTCTTGTATGCATACTAAATATGACGTTCCTAACTTTGCATGTTTTGAGACAGACACACAGATACAGAGACACACAAACAGAGACACAGGGAATCACACACACATGGACACAAAAAGACAGCTATAAAAACAGAGACAGACAGCAAAATAGCGAGAGACAGAGTGAGAGAGACATAGTGAGAGAGTGCAAGAAAGAGGAACACTGAATCACTGACATATAACTGTTTCTCCTCTACATAAACAAGTTATATATACAGTAATGTTACATATATTTCTCCTCTCTTTGCAGGTGTGTTAACGAGAACTACCATATTACTTCTGTAAATAGCAGCTGCAACATATGTTAAGGTGGTATGTACTTACCTCATGTTTGGTGGGGGGGGGAAGGGGGTCGAGTCTCTGCTTCGCCTCTTATCTGGACATAAGAATGTACTTTAGTTTTCCTCCCAGCAAACGAACACAAAAAAAGGGACATGCGTTTCGATCGCTGTGTGATCCGAGAAAGGCTTCCCCTTATTCCATAACACCAGCCCCCTCTATCTCACTGCACGGAAAAGGAATAGTGCAGTGTGCCGCATAAGTTACAGTTAAATATCAACACTGAAGATTTGAAGACAATCTGAAGAAGCATTAACAATTTATCCCATGGTATTTATCTCAATTTCTTTAATCCAAATGGCAAATTAGCTTCTACACAGCCCAGTACCAGTTATAACCTTCCACTATGTAAGTTACACCAGCTTTGAAAGTTTGAAGCCAATCAGAAGAAGCGTTCTCCAGTTATCACACACCAACAATTCCAAATTCATTAACTAAGCTAGTTAATTAGAAAATTTGTACCTATATAGAATAAAACCAAAATATATCATCATTTTACCCATTTTCCAGTTGACTGGGCAAATATTTTTGTTATTGGGTTTTAGGTTTGAGAAAGACCTGCCGGTATGGGCCAGTAGGCTTGCTGAAGTGCTCCTCCTTTCTTATGTTATTATGTTTACTAAGATGCATCAGCCATTAAAAACTGAGAATGCATACTTAGGATTTTTTTTTACAGAAAATACTATACTATTTTAAAAATATAATTGGCAGTTTTACACCTACACACTCCAATAATACTCGCAGCCTTTGTCAGTGTTGAAAGTTTGAAGACTATCGGAAGAGGCATTCCCAAGTAATCGCACCAAAATCGGACACAGTCTAAAAATTAACCATAGGGCACCTCCACATGCAAACAGTGACATGAATCTTTCCATAGTTACAGTGCATCAACATGGAAAGTTTGAAGCGGATCGGATGAGGCGTTCTCAATTATGGAAAAACAGACATAAATGCAGTATAACGCGATTCTTTATTTGCTACGTTTCGCCCACACAGTTGGCTTTATCAAGTCACAAACTGTTTGTGACTTGATGAAGTCCACTGTGTGGGCGAAACGTCAATAAACGATCACATTATACTGTATCTGGAAAAATAAACACATAAGCAGTAAATGAAACAGTGTCCACGGTGCTTTATCGAGTCACAGACTGATAAAGCACTTGCGTGGGAACGTTGTCAATAAAGGATCACATTTACTGCTTATGTGTTTATTTTCCATTGTGTCGGTATTTTATACCATTTATTTCCATACTGTATCTATTTTTTTTCCATCGTGTCGGTATTTTATATCATTTATCTCCATTTTCAAGTTAAAAATTAAAATCATTGAGGCAGGTGGACAAAATTTTGGAAAACCCTTAAGTGTCCATTCGGGAATACCTGTTAGCATTCTCCTATTCACAAATAGCCTACAAATTGGAAAGGAATCTAGTCGACGTTTCGATCTATCCTGAAACTTTGCCAAATCAAAACCGGATCAGAACGTCTAGAGTTTCTTCAAAATGTGGATTATATGTGATTTATAGGTAAATGGTTCAGAGAACCGACAATCTTTTTTTAAGATTGATTGACTGATTACATCGACTTCAGCCTGAGGGACTGATTACCTCAATCTCCTTCTGATCTTCACCATTCTCCTTTGTATTGGACTGATGAAGCCACTGTGTGGTGAAACGTTTCAATAAAGACACCCAAGTGTTGCACATGTGTCTAATTTATTTATATGCGATTTGCTACATTGTGACTTGTATTTTTCTCTGTTTCAAAGCATTCAGTGCAATGCTACCATTGCAATGTAGTTGTCGCCACTAGTGCCAAAAGAGAGGCACTGGCAAGGCAGATTCTTTCATTGTTTCCCCTCGTAGTGTCATTCTCGCTCAAATGGCACTGCCTTGTGCCAAACTGCTGCCATATTGGTGCCAAATTATGTGGCTTATCAGGGGAGCTGCCATCTCCTGCAGTATGGCTCCCCACTGTCATCATCATCACTATATTAAGTTAGATAAGTGCCACCCTTAGGAAGACAAGTGTCACCCTTAGGTAGACAAGTGTCTCTCGAAGATAAGCCCCTCCCTTAGGGAGACAAGTGCCTCCCTTAGGGAGACAAGTGCCTCCCTTAGCTTGATAGGTGGGGCCCTGAGAGAGGTTAGAGCCTCCCTTAGCTTAGTAAGTCCAACCCTTAGTTGATAAGATTTTTAACCATGTTAGTCCCAAAGCCTCGTTAGTACTGCTACAACCCTACTAGCACCACTACAACCCCACTAGCACCACTACAACCCCACTAGCACCACTACAACCCCATTAGCACTACAACCCCATTAGCACTACAACCCCACTTGCACCACTACAACCCCACTAGCACCACTACAACCCCACTAGCACCACTACAACCCCACTAGCACCACTAACACCCCACTAGCACCACTACAACCCCATTAGCACCACTACCCCACTAGCACCACTACAACCCCACTAGCACCACTACAACCCCACTAGCACCACTACAACCCCACTAGCACCACTACAACCCCACTAGCACCACCACAACCCCACTAGCACCACCACAACCCCACTAGCACCACTACAACCTCTTTAGTACCACACAACCTCGTTAGTACCACGACAACCCCACTAGCACTACAACCTCTTTAGTACCACACAACCTCGTTAGCACCACATGCCCGTTAGTACCACTACAACCCCACTAGCACCACTACAACCCCCCTAGCACCACTACAACCTCTTTAGTACCACACAACCTCGTTAGCATCACCAAAAACCCGTTAGTATCGACACAACCCCGTTAGTATTGCCATATTGTGTAGTCACTGCTTGAAGTCAGGTTATCTTGTGTAGTCTCTGCTTGAAGTCAGGTTATATTGTGTAGTCTCTGCTTGAGGTCAGGTTATCTTGTGTAGTCACTGCTTGAAGTCAGGTTATCTTGTGTAGTCACTGCTTGAAGTCACACCAGAGAACGTTCAGTGGCAGCAAATTTTGTTCAACATTTGTTATTTATGAACGCTCAAGAAATTTCACTGTTCCGTGTGTGGGGGGGAGGGGACAGGGGTGTAGGGGGGTAAGAATACAGATGTACTTAACACTTGTCGATCCTCTGTAATATATACTGAATATTACATTTGGAGATTACAATTTACAAATCACTTTAATTTTATTGTTTCTCTGTGTTGGTTATTATTATTACCGGATATCCAGACATACGGTAGTCGCAGTAATTTGGTGTGAGAGTAATGTTTTCCCAGGGACCATCTGATCGACCAGGCTGTTGCTTCCAGCAGCACGCACGAAAGCGTAGTCACGGAAACCTGGTTGAGCAGAGCATTTCCTTGAGAAAACTTGAGACGTGTCATGCAGACAGTGGCAGTTTTGACACTGTAAACACAACTACTTAAGTCATCCCTTTACCTCGTCTATCCTCTCTATTTTTGCGGGGTTACTATCCTTTAATTTTATCCCTTCTACTGTCTTCCATTATTTCACCCATTTTACTTCAGTCATGTTCTTCCTTCAAGGGAGAGCGGGTTTCGATGCCAATGAAGGGTTCTTGATCCAAAGAATTCGATCAAGAACACACCAGTGTTGAAATATATCAACCTTCTTGTAGATAGGACACACCAGCGTTGAAATATATCAACCTTCTAGTAGATAGGACACACTAGCGTTAAAATATATCAACATTCTTGTAGATAGGACACACCAGTGTTGAAATATATCAACCTTCACCTTCTTGTAGATAGGGCCACCAGCGTTGAAATATATCAACCTTCTTGTAGATAGGACACACCAGCGTTGAAATATATCAACCTTCTTGTAGATAGGACACACCAGCGTTGAAATATATCAACCTTCTTGTAGATAGGACACACCAGCGTTGAAATATATCAACCTTCTTGTAGATAGGACACACCAGCATTGAAATATATCAACCTTCTTGTAGATAGGACACACCAGCGTTGAAATATATCAACCTTCTTGTAGATAGGACACACCAGCGTTGAAATATATCAACCTTCTTGTAGATAGGACACACCAGCGTTGAAATATATCAACATTCTTGTAGATATTACACACCAGCGTTGAAATATATCAACCTTCTTATAGATAGGACACACCAGCGTTGAAATTGTGAAGGTGAACAGGAGAGTCTGTCTCGAACTATCACAAGGAACAAAATAATGGGCTGACTTATATAGCAGTGTTAACACTTAGACGCGTGTGCAATATCTGGGTATCTTTATTTGTAGATGTAGCGCTGCATGACCCTTGTGGGTTTAGCGCTTAGTAATTGTAGAAGTTTCGCCATATGTTGCACGTCTTCTTCATCGTGTCGATATTGTACACAATTCATGTACAATACGTAGCATTGTACACAATTCATGTACAATATTAAGCATTGTACACAGGACACACCCACGCATGCAAGAAGTCCCATCAATCCTGTCAAAGATGCATTACACTGGAGTTTAAAATTTCAAGCCGATCGAATAAGGCGTTTTCTTGTAGTAAAAATTTGCGAGAAAGCAAACGAAAATATTGCTAAGAATATTTCGAAAAATATGCAAGTCATGCCACGTTAAACTTAAAACCATCATAAAACTGCGGATTTTCATTTTATTTTTATTTTTTTTCTCATTTAAGTTCTACTTAAGATTCTCTACAATTTTGTAAGAACAAACATTTTTATTTAAAAAAAATCATTTTGGTAAAACTGGCATCCACACAGACCAAAATTAATACATAAATACTTATTAAGACGCAGCAGCATTCACGGTTTGAAGCTGATCTGAAGAACCATTCACTTGTTAGTACATGAGAAACAATTTACTTAATAAAAGTGGCAAATAGAAATTCACACAGTTCAGAGTGACGAGATGTGTTTTAGTAAAGCCCACCAGTGATAAAAGTTTGAAGCCGATCCGGAAAGGCATTCTTCATTCTTCAGTAATTGATCTGAGTCCACTGGTGAGCACAGCGCTACTGCCAGATTTCTACAGAGTTCACAAGTCTAAAGTCTAGCACCTAAGCTTCTTTCATTGGATAAACTGTTTGTCTTAGAAGATAAAAAGTCTAAACAACAGGGAAATATAAATCATGATTATAATCTGAGCAAAGTGTAAGGGAGGAATTAGAGAGAAAAATAAGAGGCGTACTTTGTTTTCTGTGTCACGGGAGACGTCATCTATCAAGCAGGGAAGTGTCACACAGCGCCAGTAACGATGGAGAAGAAGGGAAGTATTTTTGGATCTGTGAGAGGGACAAGGAGCTGCAGAAGCATATACACAGGTAGCAAATGATAAGAATGAACACGAAAGAATATGTTTCATGGATAAATTACCAGAGATGAGAGATGGGGAGGCGAGCGAATAACGACAGAAGCAGGGATTCAGAATACCACAGGTGTTGAAACACACATGCAGAGTAAAACAGGTGTGAGTGAAACAGAGTAACACAGATGTGAGTGAAACAGAGTAACACAGGTGTGAGTGAAACAGAGTAACACAGGTGTGAGTGAAACAGAGTAACACAGGTGAGTGAAACAGAGTAACACAGGTGTGAGTGAAACAGAGTAACACAGGTGTGAGTGAAACAGAGTAACACAGGTGTGAGTGAAACAGAGTAACACAGGTGTGAGTGAAACAGAGTAACACAGGTGTGAGTGAAACAGAGTAACACAGGTGTGAGTGAAACAGAGTAACACAGGTGTGAGTGAAACAGAGTAACACAGGTGTGAGTGAAACAGAGTAACACAGGTGTGAGTGAAACAGAGTAACACAGGTGTGAGTGAAACAGAGTAACACAGGTGTGAGTGAAACAGAGTAACACAGGTGTGAGTGAAACAGAGTAACACAGGTGTGAGTGAAACAGAGTAACACAGGTGTGAGTGAAACAGAGTAACACAGGCGTGAGTGAAACAGAGTAACACAGGCGTGAGTGAAACAGAGCAACACAGGCGTGACTGGAACAGAGCAACACAGGCGTGACTGGAACAGAGCAACACAGGCGTGACTGGAACAGAGCAACACAGGCGTGACTGGAACAGAGCAACACAGGCGTGACTGGAACAGAGCAACACAGGCGTGACTGGAACAGAGCAACACAGGCGTGACTGGAACAGAGCAACACAGGCGTGACTGGAACAGAGCAACACAGGCGTGACTGGAACAGAGCAACACAGGCGTGACTGGAACAGAGCAACACAGGCGTGACTGGAACAGAGCAACACAGGCGTGACTGGAACAGAGCAACACAGGCGTGACTGGAACAGAGCAACAGGCGGACTGGAACGGCAACACAGGCGTGACTGGAACAGAGCAACACAGGCGTGACTGGAACAGAGCAACACAGGCGTGACTGGAACAGAGCAACACAGGCGTGACTGGAACAGAGCAACACAGGCGTGACTGGAACAGAGCAACACAGGCGTGACTGGAACAGAGCAACACAGGCGTGACTGGAACAGAGCAACACAGGCGTGACTGGAACAGAGCAACACAGGCGTGACTGGAACAGAGCAACACAGGCGTGACTGGAACAGAGCAACACAGGCGTGACTGGAACAGAGCAACACAGGCGTGACTGGAACAGAGCAACACAGGCGTGACTGGAACAGAGCAACACAGGCGTGACTGGAACAGAGCAACACAGGCGTGACTGGAACAGAGCAACACAGGCGTGACTGGAACAGAGCAACACAGGCGTGACTGGAACAGAGCAACACAGGCGTGACTGGAACAGAGCAACACAGGCGTGACTGGAACAGAGCAACACAGGCGTGACTGGAACAGAGCAACACAGGCGTGACTGGAACAGAGCAACACAGGCGTGACTGGAACAGAGCAACACAGGCGTGACTGGAACAGAGCAACACAGGCGTGACTGGAACAGAGCAACACAGGCGTGACTGGAACAGAGCAACACAGGCGTGACTGGAACACAAGCAGAGTACACAGGTGTGGGGGAAATTACAGGTACAGAACAACACACGCGAATTCAAAATCATGAAGAATAGTGCATATGAGATACACTCATGGAGTGGGGGGAGAGAGGGAGGGAGGGAGAGAGGGGGAGAGGGAGGGAGGGAGGAGGAGAGAGGGAGGGAGGGAGAGAGGGAGAGGGAGGGAGGAGAGAGGGAGGGAGGGAGAGAGGGGGGGAGAGAGGGAGGGAGAGAGGGGGCAACAACTTAGTGAAGCACAAGAAATATGCTCAGGGGATGACTGACAGGGAGACTAAAGAGAAAATGCACCAGATATAACTGAGGCTGCAGCAGGAGAACGAAGAGAGCTGAGAGACAGAGAGGAACAAGTAAATATTACGCCATGGGTATTTTGCGTATATGGTAAAAGTTGTAAACATCCCAATATCAGTGTTCCATTATGCTGAGAAGAGAAAAACGGAGTCGCTGTGGTGAAGAATGTCGATATTTTTCTCCCCGAGATGCTGTCTGTCATCATTAGCAACCAGGAAATGTTATGATCTAAGCTGCCCAAAGTTACACACCAAGAGCACACAACGGTATACAAATACATACCAATAAACGGGAGACACTGAGCAAAATAATTAGGGAAAATATACCAGAGAAACCAACAAAGACAGAAAAAACAACAGGGGATACATACAGAGGTTGCAAGGCAACACAACATGTCAGTACGTCACACGCTAGAACCAAACATAAAACATCCCACATAACCAGAGAGACCGGAAATATATACAGTCATACAACAGGTTGGCACAACACCAGAGGTATTAACAACTATACAAAACCCAGACATCCCAGAAGACAATTCCTCCTTCCAAACTGCTAACATTCACAAAAAAATATATAAATGGGCTCGGAAAAGGAAATGCCTTGTTTGGAGCTCTCACAGAAACAACACAAATATTTTGGAAGGCGAGCTATGGATGAAGAATTTAATTTTTTATAAATGTGACGGTGAACAGGTCAGAGGGAGGCGTAGATCACAGCGAAAGACACTTTTCTTGCATTGAATTGTTGAAATCAACAGGGCCTATGCTTTAATACTGTGTACTAAAGCGGAGAACAAGAATCTAGTGATTTACCTTGTATGTAAGCCAACCTCAGCAACAGATAAGGATAACATCTGCCTTGAAAACCTGGAAAATACACCAATTATTATCCTCCTCGGAGATTTCCATCTCCCAAATTTAAAATGGATGATGGTAAATCATATCATTGTACTAGAAATAGTCTCTTGAAGCAAGTTAGCTCAACAGTTACTTACCAGAGAACTAATGGGACTTCGTGAAAAGTTTTTCAACAAATTACAGAAAATCTTAGGAATGCAAATTAACTGAATTTGATCTTCACAAACAACGAATAACTAATCAAAGACATAACAATTGTGAAAACAATTATACTCTTATCACAACATTATAGAAGTACAAACAATCATAAATGTTGGAGTAGAAAAAGAGATAGTTCACGAGAAGAGTTGTTCACGTATTTTAACCTCAACAATCTCTATTCTAACAGCAACATTCTGTATTCTGGTGTGAATTTTCTATATTCTGATCTTAACGATAAATAATTTTATAGAAGTATAAACCAGTATAAATGTAGTGCTGGAAAACTCCAGAAATAATAAATTAATTTAACTTCAACAATCAGAGAATTAAGACAAAATAAGCAAATGGCTATCAGACACACCCTAGGTAACAGTCGTGAGCACTAAACCCTCACCAGTGCTTGGGAGAGCTGAACACAGAAGCATAAAAGGTCTATGTAAAATATATCCCGCTGAGAAAGCCTAAATAATAATATCATTATTTCTACAAGTACATGTACAAGGTGTACAAGCCTGCCTGGCTGAAATCAATGACATACTAATATATAGAAAGCCGCTTGTTATGCAGAGCATTTCCCGCAAATTAGAAGGTTAAGTGTAGAAAGAGATCGTAGAAGAAAGTACAGACGAGGGAAAAAAGTTACTGAACAGCATAAAAATATGAATGTGTCACAAGGAGGAGGAAGTGTAAAATAAACCCAGTGAGGAGCAGGGGTGCGGTGGGGACAATACGGGAGCACTGTATCAACATCCGGGGTCCCAGACTATTCAACATCTTACCAGAAGATATCAGAAACACGGCTGGAATCAGTGTAGAAGCCTTCAAGAGGAAACTGGACAAGTATCTTCACCAGGTGCCAGATCAACCAGGCGTTGATGGATACGTTGGGCAGCGGGCCTTCAGCAGCAACAGCCTGGTTGACCAGCAAGCACCAGACGAGCCTGGCCCATGGCCGGGCTCAGAGAGTAGATAAACTCTCGAAACTCTTCAAAGGTATACAAGGAAGGAAAGATAATCTTTGCTGAGAGATTACCGAGATACAACAGAATCTTAATCTTTCGCATCAGATGAAAGAAGCAAAAAAAAAAGAAACAAAAGCTCTCCAGGATGTTGCTTGAAACCCAAAATATTTATGAACGTATTGCAAAAGCTAAGAACTACCTGTAGAATTCGACCATTAACCACAGGAGGTTCATACACTGATAATGAAATAGAAACGAGCGAAATTTTCAAACATCAATATGAATCAATCCATTAAACGATGGATTGCAGAATGCAGATTTTTTTTCGTTACCCCCGAAGGCCAACACTGATCATATAACTGACAAAAGAAAATAACACCAAAGAATTTGAAACAGAAATAGACAACAAATGAGCTGATGTAGGAAACAGTAATTAGCTTGTAAATAAAGTTAGGAACCACAGAAGTAACTTTGTAAAACATTGTGTAAAAAAAAAAAAAGTCCATACAGCCTCTCGACCGGATTCCTTATTTATAAAGAAATGCAAAATAGCGTTACTTCGCCCATTAACGCGTTACTTCACCCATTTACGTGCTATTTCACCCATTTACGCAATGTTTCACCCATTCACATGTTACTTCACCTGCATCACTCATTATGTAACCCATTAAACTCAGTCCTGACCATGGTAAAACGCCACCTTGAACTAACCTGAAAAAACTCATTTACCCCCCCCCCTCCCTATGCCCCTTTTCCTTTGAGGCATAGCGCACGTTCCGCCGATCCGCAGATTCCCGCAGAATATCTAGTGAGGTGCGACGTTGCGGGAATACCGCGGTGTCGGCCCGACGCGTGGCGGGCCCGACATTTCAATTATCACACCTGCTTCGTAACCCGACACCTGCCCGACTACTACTACTACGGCTGCTGCTGCTGCTGCTGCTCTCTCTCTCTCTCTCTCTCTCTCTCTCTCTCTCTCTCTCCCTCTCCCTCTCCCTCTCCCTCTCCTCTCCCTCTCCCTCTCCCTCTCCCTCTCCTCTCTCTCTCTCTCTCTCTCTCTCCTCTCCCTATATATATATATATATATAATTTATTTATGGGGAACTTTAATTTAAGAGACGTCTCGCTCACCAGGAGCTTATTTAATTCAATGGGTGAAATGTTCTCCATACACTTCACATTTAAAAATTAGTGGATGTTCAACAACATTAGTGGATGTTCAACAGTACATCAGCAACACAACTGACAAGAGTTAAGCAGCACAGGTGTACAGGAGTTCATGAGCAACACAGGTGTACAGGAGTTCATGAGCAACACAGGTGTACAGGAGTTCATGAGCAACACAGGTGTACAGGAGTTCATGAGCAACACAGGTGTACAGGAGTTCATGAGCAAACAGGTGTACAGGAGTTCATGAGCAACACAGGTGTACAGGAGTTCATGAGCAACACAGGTGTACAGGAGTTCATGAGCAACACAGGTGTACAGGAGTTCATGAGCAACACAGGTGTACAGGAGTTCATGAGCAACACAGGTGTACAGGAGTTCATGAGCAACACAGGTGTACAGGAGTTCATGAGCAACACAGGTGTACAGGAGTTCATGAGCAACACAGGTGTACAGGAGTTCATGAGCAACACAGGTGTACAGGAGTTCATGAGCAACACAGGTGTACAGGAGTTCATGAGCAACACAGGTGTAGAGCAGTTCATGAGCAACACAGGTGTAGAGCAGTTCATGAGCAACACAGGTGTAGAGCAGTTCATGAGCAACACAGGTGTAGAGCAGTTCATGAGCAACACAGGTGTACAGCAGTTCATGAGCAACACAGGTGTACAGCAGAACATGAACAACACAGGTGTACAGGTTCTGCAACACCTGTGCCGCACAAGTGCACTCACCTGTACATTATACTACGATAATAAATAGCAGGTGTTTAATAAATATGCGGAAGGAGAAGGGAACGAAGAGGAGCAGGAGGAAGAGGGATAGGAAGAGACAGGTGGAAGAGGGGCAGGAGGAAGAGGGATAGGAAGAGACAGGTGGAAGAGGGATAGGAAGAGACAGGTGGAAGAGGGATAGGAAGAGACAGGTGGAAGAGGGATAGGAAGAGACAGGTGGAAGAGGGATAGGAAGAGACAGGTGGAAGAGGGATAGGAAGAGACAGGTGGAAGAGGGATAGGAAGAGACAGGTGGAAGAGGGATAGGAAGAGACAGGTGGAAGAGGGATAGGAAGAGACAGGTGGAAGAGGGATAGGAAGAGACAGGTGGAAGAGGGATAGGAAGAGACAGGTGGAAGAGGGATAGGAAGAGACAGGTGGAAGAGGGATAGGAAGAGACAGGTGGAAGAGGGATAGGAAGAGACAGGTGGAAGAGGGATAGGAAGAGACAGGTGGAAGAGGGATAGGAAGAGACAGGTGGAAGAGGGATAGGAAGAGACAGGTGGAAGAGGGATAGGAAGAGACAGGTGGAAGAGGGATAGGAAGAGACAGGTGGAAGAGGGATAGGAAGAGACAGGTGGAAGAGGGATAGGAAGAGACAGGTGGAAGAGGGATAGGAAGAGACAGGTGGAAGAGGGATAGGAAGAGACAGGTGGAAGAGGGATAGGAAGAGACAGGTGGAAGAGGGATAGGAAGAGACAGGTGGAAGAGGGATAGGAAGAGACAGGTGGAAGAGGGATAGGAAGAGACAGGTGGAAGAGGGATAGGAAGAGACAGGTGGAAGAGGGATAGAAGAGACAGGTGGAGGGAGAGAAAAAAAAAAAAAGCGTGCGTACACGCGCGCGCGCGCGAGTACACGTAGGTTTGCTAATGTACTCACCCTGTTGCATACACCTAGTTCCGCTAGCAGGAGTCGAACCCTTGTTTTTGGCCAAGTTATTTTTTTCCCATTTAAACCCAGAGAAGAGATGGGAGGGCAGGAAGAAGACGATGAAGGGGATAGAGAGAGAATGGAAATGATTCGAGGGAAGAGGGTAAGGGGAGGGAGTGGGGTATACCATTCCCCGCTCCTTCCTGGTAATTGATACCAATAAGTGGTTTCAAAAGACCTGCGGGCAAGCACAAGGTCTCAAGACCAAAACGTTTTCTAGTATTTCCTAGCGCTTTTTTTTAACCTGCCTAAAGTTAATACCTGACCAGCCGGGCTGTGGTGGTGCGGCCAGCAGTGGATCAGGGGCTGGTTGATCAGGCCCTGATCCACCGCGAGGCTTGGTCACAGACCGGGCCGCGGGGGCGTTGACCTTCCGAAACCCTCTGCAGAATAAAAGATACCTAAATATTGCACAAGTGACCCATTTATCAACATTTTATTGCGGCAACGTTTCGCCCTCCAGGAGGTTTGTCGAGCGAAACGTTGCCACAGTAAAATGTCAGTTGCATCTGTGTCATTATATTTAACATTTTGTCGGTAAATCTACCATTTTTAAATTACAGGTTAACAATTCCCCAATGGGGGGTCGAGTCCTTTCTAAATACAGTGTCGGGGGTCAACGCCCCCCGCGACTCGATTCCCACATCTTTACTGAAAGATGACAAAACGCGTCTCCAGGAAGGCCCCGACGGCTGTTCAATGGATGGTCCTAAACTATACAACATGTATTCTGGGGTAGGGAGGAGGCGCAATAGAGGGGATCACATCCTGGAGAAGCAGGTGATGATGAACCTGCAATTAACAGATCAAGAAAAGGATCTAGGGGGTCAACATCACGTCAAGCATATTGCCGAAGGTGCACATAAATCGTGCAACCCTTGGCGGCCCTGGAAACCAGGAATTAGTTAAGCTGGTCGACCGTTAAGAGGCGGAGTCGGGAGCTAGAACACACACGCACGCACGGACAACTGAGTGCACAAACACGCACAGAGAAGTCAGCCAAAGTGAAGAAATATGGAATTCACGACTTGACGGGAAAGGTGCAAGTCTCTGGAATTCAATATTTTGGCGACACGTAACCCGACTGTCAAGTGTGTGGTTACATTTATATATATATATATAATATATATAATATATATAATATATATAATATATATATATATATATATTAAAATATATATATATATATATATATATATATATATATATATATATATATATATATATATATATATATATATATATATATAATATTTTGCCGAATAGGTAAAACTAGTCAATTAGCAAGAACTCACTTAAAATTAAGTCCTTTCTAAAATTTTCTCTTATACGTTAGATATATATTTTTCATTTATGTTAATGTTAAAAATAATTTTGTTACCTAAAAAGTTACCTAACATTATAACAAGCGCAGTTTAATTTAGCCTAATCCAACTAAATATATTTCAGATAAGTTTACAACAATTTATTAAACAAACACAATGAAATATATTTTTTGTTAGGTTCAGAAAGATTTTCGCGAAATTATTTCATACACAAATTTTCATTTGCCTTATTCGGCAAGAAGAGCGTTGCTATTTAAGCCAAGATCGCAAGTTTTACCTACAGTGGACCCTCGGTTAACGAATACCCCGGAAATCGTGCAATTATGTAAGTATAATTTTGTAAGTTCTTGTGGAAGTGTATTTTTGGGGGTCTGAAATAGACTAACCTACTTGAAATTTTTCCTTAAGGGAGTAAATTCGTTCGGTAATGGCACTTGAGCAGACTTCAGGAGTGAAGTTTTTACGAAACTCGGGGGTCCACTGTATTCGGCACGACATATATATAAGAAATATATGCTGTCCATAGTACATTATTTATCTATTTCAGAGCACCCTTGTGACATATCATTTCCAACCCACTGTGTACACACACTACACCTACACTGTGTACACACACTACACCTACACTGTGTACACACACTACACCTACACTGTGTACACACACTACACACTACACCTACACTGTGTACACACACTACACCTACACTGTGTACACACACTACACCTACACTGTGTACACACACTACACACTACACCTACACTGTGTACACACACTACACCTACACTGTGTACACACACTACACCTACACTGTGTACACACACTACACCTACACTGTGTACACACACTACACCTACACTGTGTACACACACTACACCTACACTGTGTACACACACTACACCTACACTGTGTACACACACTACACCTACACTGTGTACACACACTACACCTACACTGTGTACACACACTACAGGCCTGGTCACAGACCAGGAGTATATTGACATATGAATGAGAATATATATTTCCCTGAAGCTTAGAAGTGAAACAATGACTGTTACTTGCATACGTAGCTTTAAGAATAGGCATGACAGGGTCCATGAGGCTTGAAAGGAATGAATCTGGCAAGTAGTAAGATGAGAGCCGGGACCAGGGGCTTAGAATCGACCCCTGCAACCACATATAGACGAACACACAAACAGTAAATGAAAAGTCACTTAAATGAATTATAAGAAACAGGCCCAAGAGCTGCAACTCAAGAGCCACACACTCAATAAACAGGGCTAGGTGCTGAGACTCGACCCCCAACAAGCACAACCGGGTGAGCACAAACAGGGAGACACACAAAATATTGTTTATACCGGGGAGGAAGTGTGACCAGTCGTGAGAAACAGGAGATAAAGGAGAAGAAAGTGAAGGTGAACCAGAGGATATTTTGTGATTATGGCAGAGAATTTATGAGCTCTTCTCCGGTGATATAACAAACAACGCGGCCATAGTGACGCTTGCTTAACCTAACACTACACGTGATGCTGATAGTGTGTGTGTATACTAGCCTATTTGTACTTACCTATTTGTGGTTGCAGGGTGCGAGTCGTAGCTCCTAGCTGGTCATTACTAGGTCCACTCTCTCCCTGCTACAAAAGCATTATCGTACTTCTTCTTAAAGCTATGTATGGATCCTGCTTCCACTACATCACTCTCCAAATTGTTTCACTTTCTGATAACCCTGTGACTGAAGAAATACTTCCTAACATCCACCTCGTCAATTCCTCTCAGTATTTTATATATTATGTCCCACCTAACCCTACTGTCCTCCAGTGGGTACTCACCTAACTGTGGTTGCAGCGGTCGATTCATAGCTCCTGGCCCCGCCTCTTCACTGGTCGCTACTAGTGTGTGTGTATTTAGACTGCCCACACTGCCTCCACCTTCTATCTGTCATTTCCGAGTATTTATCATTTATAATATCGTTATTCCGTGTTCATTTATCTCTCGGTCATTCCTCTAACTCACCTCTGACCGTGTTTCTCAGTTTTCTTCTGTCACAAGTGTTCGTGATTAATCAAACTGTGTTGGTGAGCTTTTAAGGCACTCAAGCTTCACACAGCTTACTCGCGCTTATAGCTGAGTCTGGCTAGTGGAGCTGGTGGAGGAAGAGGAGGCAGGAGGGAAAGGTACAAGTGGAGGAGGAGATGAAGGTGAAGGAGGACATACAAGTGAAAATGACAGTGAAGGATAAGTGACAGAAGACATGAAAGTGAGGGAGAAGTAAAATAAGAGGAAATTAGAGACAGAAAAATGAAATGAGATAATGTGCAAAGAAAAGGGGTAGAAAAATAGAGGAAGATGGAAAGGAAAATAAGAGGGAAAGGCAAATAGAAAGCAATTTGAAAGGAAGAAAAAGAGGGAGTAGGAAATGAGAAAGAGGAAGAAGGAAAGGAGGAAGAAAAAAAGGGGAAAAGGAGAATGAGAAAGGAAATAAATGGAAAAGACAAAGCACAACTTTCAACACAGGGGAGAGAGAGAGAGAGAGAGAGAGAGAGAGAGAGATAACGGAAAGACAGAAACTTCAAAGTTGTGTTGGGACAGCGGACCACCAGCAGCCAGAGCCTGGTTGACCAGACAAGCACTAGACGAGCCTGGCCCAGGGCCGGGCTGTTGGAAGGGGAAAACTCGCGAAACCTATCAAAGGTATATCAAAGGCTTATCAACGATAAAAAAAAAGGGGGGGGGGAAACTCAAGTGAAGAATAACAGTGAACAAGAGTAAAGAGAAACACAGAGATACAGAAGTTATTTCACGAGGTCTGAAGAAGAGGAACAGATAAGAGGAAGGATAAGTAGAATGGGCGTGAGAGTGGGATGGAGGAGACGGTGGAAGTGATGTGGGAGGGAGAGTGGGAAGAGGAGGAAACCAAATGAGTTGATGTGGAAGAGAGAGGGTATGATGGGGTAACTGTGGGGAGGGAAGGAGTAGGAATATTGATGGAGACAGTGTATATAAGAGAATATGTATATAGTATACAGTATATGTATATAGTATACAGTATATATATATATAGTATACAGTATATGTATATAGTATACAGTATATGTATATAGTATACAGTATATGTATATAGTATACAGTATATGTATATAGTATACAGTATATGTATATAGTATACAGTATATGTATATAGTATACAGTATATGTATATAGTATACAGTATATGTATATAGTATACAGTATATGTATATAGTATACAGTATATGTTATATAGTATACAGTATGTTATATAGTATACAGTATATGTTATATAGTATACAGTATATGTTATATAGTATACAGTATATGTTATATAGTATACAGTATACAGTATATGTTATATAGTATACAGTATATGTTATATAGTATACAGTATACAGTATATGTTATATAGTATACAGTATATGTATATAGTATACAGTATATGTATATAGTATACAGTATATGTATATAGTATACAGTATATGTATATAGTATACAGTATATGTATATAGTATACAGTATATGTATATAGTATACAGTATATGTATATATATACAGTATATGTATATATATACAGTATATGTATATATATACAGTATATGTATATATATACAGTATATGTATATATATACAGTATATGTATATAGTATACAGTATATGTATATAGTATACAGTATATGTATATAGTATACAGTATATGTATATAGTATACAGTATATGTATATAGTATACAGTATATGTATATATAATACAGAAAAAGAATCTAAATCTGTATAACTGTTAAACACTCGTAGATTCTGGGGTCCTTACCCACCAAGAGTCAGGTCCCAGACCCGGTCTGGGACTTGACTCTTGGTCATAAACATTCAGACACTGTGACTGCATGCGTTCTTCACGATTTAATTTTTTTTTTGTACAGATCAGTAACATTCACTGATGCCAATAAAGAAATTAGTGAAATACTGAAGTCGTAGCACGACTGTGTTCAGTGAACCACTCATCAGTCTACACATCAAAGAACCTCTTAGGAAGTGTTCTATGAACGAGAATCAAAACGCCACCGACATATACCATATTTTCCGGCATATAAGACGCACAACAGACGTATAACGGTAAGTAATATTCAAGGGTTAATTACCCTCTTTATTTTTTTAAGCTAAAGCGCGACCCATGACCCTGACCTCGAGCAAATAAGACGCAGGATGATTTCCAAGACTTTTCGTGGGGTAAAAAGGCGCGCCTTATATGCAGGAAAATATAGTAACCCTCTCCTTAGTTGCTTTGAAGAAGCGATCGAGAGCACGTCCAATACATTCTGTCTCAGGAGCACACTCGTGGAACTCCATATTCATCAAAAATTGCAAGAAACCACTATCTCGGCCCTTCAGTATTTTATGGAGGAGGAGCCTGGAAACAGGTGTCATCCCAGTCATTAAAAACTTCTCAGTGCCCCACTTCACAAATGTGGCATTAAAACAATTGCAAACAATATAGAATAATAGACCAATAGCGCGAACTTCACACGTTAAAATCTTGGAACGGGTGCCCCGTGGCCTGGTGGTGGCAAAAGCTCTCGCTTCACACGGTGAGGGTCAGGGTTCTATTCCCGGCGAAGGGGAGGAAACATCAGACGAGTTTCCTTACACTGGTTGTCTATGTTCACCCATCAGTACAAAACGGGTACCTGGGTGTTAGTCGATTGGTGTGGGTCGCATCCTGGGACAAAACTGACCTAATTTGCCCGAAATGCTATGGGTTCTGTTTATTAATTAGTTAAATATCCATCTGTCCACTTTACCAGTAATTGCATTATGGTCGCACTTGTCGACGGCTTTTGCAAACTCAGTGTACATTGCATCAACATTAAGCTTGTCTTCCAGAGCATCAAGGACTGCACAGTAATGATCTCAGTTGTGACCAGGTGGGGTGTGGTTCGTACGTTGGACTGCATGGCCAGCAGTAACAGCCTGGTTGATCAGGCCTTCATCTATTAGGCCTGATACGGAACCAGGCCGCGGGAGCGTTGACCCCCTAAAATATCATTCGCGTATCTTTCGGCTTGTGTCTGCATATGTTCAAGATGAAGGATGTTCTCTCTGCATGCGTTCTTCAAGACGGCAGATATTCTCTCTACCTGCATTCTTCAAGACGGCTGATGTTCGGCAGATGTTCTCTCTACCTGCATTCTTCAAGACGGCTGATGTTCTCTCTGCTTGTGTTCAAGACGGCAGGTGTTCTCTGCATGTGTTCTTCAAGATGGAAGAGTTTTTCCTCTCGGGCCAATATGCAAATGACGTTCACTTCAAAGTTGGAATTGAGTCTTCGGGAAACAAGAATTCGCTTACCGCTGATTATTTATTCATAGCCACGAAGCAGTCACCAGATTAGTCTCAGGGGTGAGTTTGCTGCACGTTCGCTGAGCAGTAACAGCCGGAGCAGCAGCAGAAGCAGCAGAAGCAGTAACAACAACAAAATAACGGCAGCAGCAACAGAGGTAGTAACAGCAACAGAAGCATTAACAACAGTAGTAACATCAAAAGCAATAACAGTAGGAACAGCAGTAGCAGAAAAAAAATAACAGCAACAGAAGCAGTGAAAAACCATTACTAGCAACAGCAACAAAGGCGGAGAACGTAATCAGTATTTCCTTGTATTTCGCGAAGCGAAGTACTCACTCGCTCCAAGAAGTGGTAGGAGGCACGACGACCCTTGATGACCCAATAAAGTCAGTCAACGTGACTTGCTTCCACTGTTATGTTAATAAAACAGTGTGAGCGGTTTATGGCATATTATAAAAAAGACGTTTCGCTCACCAAGGACGAAACGTCTTCTTAATAAAATACCATAAACCGCAAACTGTCTTAATATGGAAAAAGACACTTGTGTATAGTTCAGGACATTTATTAAAGGAAACGTTTCGCCACTGATGGACTGAAGAAGCCACTCGTGGCGAAACGTTTCCTTTAATAAAAACGTCTTGAACTGTACATAAGTGTCTTTTTCCACACCTTGTCGGTATCACCATACCATTTCTGTCTTAATAGCATACCTGACTGTGTATAATACCGTTGATATACGCTGGTATGCTAATAACGCAAATCCTTAATGAACTCATCTCTCTGGTTACTTTCATTATCTGCCAGAAATCTATTAACGTGAGGGAAGTGAGTTTGAGGTGCACGGGAAAGTTGCTGTCTATTATTCAGTCATATCTTGATGGCTAGACAGGGTTGCGGGAGGCTGCTACCAACAGGCAGTCAACATGTCTGGTCTAAGACCGAGGTATGGTAGGTAGTAACTCTCGAAATCGATCATGGGTATGTCACGGGTATGACGCTTCCAACATACCAGGAGAATAATTGAAAACACACACACACACACACACACACACACACACAATCATCTATGCTACAGAATTTACTTTCTCCTTAAGAATTATTTCCACAACTTACTCGTATAATTATAATGTCGATGTTCAACTGACCCAAATAAATCTTAATGTCTACAATAATCAGAAAACATCACAGTAAAACACCCATAAAGAACAAAATTGAAGGAAAACGCAAGAAAAACACCAGACGAATGCTGAAGACACTACTGAACCAATGGAGTGTCGTTAGGATTTATGGGATAAAGTTATAAATGATCTGGTGTAATGTTTTCCCTAACAAGTTTTGAAGGGGAGCGCATTGCCGTAAATCACAAACCCATTGATTCGGAATTCGTAATGAGAAAAATAAGGGATGAAGCGTCTGGGGGATCCATCACTTGCCGCTCCGGCAAAGATAAATTTTTGTTTCTTTAACGCGAGGAACATTAACCTCTTTTAGAAGGGTAATGAATGTTCAGTTGTGAAGGGCTTCACTGCTGTGTCTTTGAACTAAGAAAATTCAGACTCCATTATAGCTGGAGCGGAAATAAATGAGGTGTGCCACGGGATAGCTATTTTCACCACCAGGGAGAACACGATACTCACTGCCATCATTATGACTGCTGCTCTCATTATGAATACTAATATAACTTGAGATTACTAACTTATACAGTGACTCACTGGCAGGTTTAGCGACTCATTACTCTCACTGGTTTTACTACCATCAAACTAACAAGCCATTTCCTTACGTATTACGACCAACTCGATGCTGAACTGATTAACTGCCACTTACCCGTGACAGGGTTAACTCCCTTTGTTGTTATATTCTCACGGTTACAGTTTCTAAAATCTTTGAAGAACTCCCCCTTTTTGTTTCTTCCTAGATGCGACCCACAACAGTCCGCTAACACAGTTAATGTCATCCCTGTAACTGTAACCATCATAACTGGTTTAAAAAGACACGTTAGAAAACACTAGGACATTAGAAAACGTTTCGTTCCTGGGACTGTGATCAAGGTCCCAGGACCGAAACGTTTTCTATGTCCTAGTGTTTGCTCAGGTGTCTTTTTAAACCAATTTGTCGGTATCTATTTTCATGGTTTATACCACCACCACAACTACAATCATTGCAACCATAACCATTACCACAACCATCACCGCTGCCACTATTAATTTTGCTACCAGAGATACTACCGGCAGCACCACCATCATCACCACAATTCCTAGACGTCGACACCACTATCACTCCTAACATCGACAACACTAACACCCAACACCTCTGCCAAAGCAACAACCACAACCACTGTCCTTAACTCACCATCCTCTCCACACCTATCTAACTGCGGCCACAACAACCACCGCACTACACACAACCCCCTAATTGCCATTTGACAGGAAAAATGTTCTGGTGGGGAGATATCACCAGTGGGGTGCCGCAAGGATCGGCAATTCCTCCGACAATGTTTTGAATTTATATAAATGATTTGCCAGAAGAAATAAAAAGCAATATGATATTTTGTGAAATATACAAGACTTAATTAAAGTGAGCAATATAAAAGACTGTAAATCTCTGCAAGATGAGTTGTAGACATTGAGCAATTGACGTGATAGATCAAATTTAATGTAGGCAAATGCCATGTAATAGAAATAAGAGAAAGCGAAATCAGGTCACATGAAAAAATAATGACGGCTTAACAAAATAATCTGATAGAAAAATATCACGAGAATATTATGTAAACAAAATTTAAACTCTGCAACACTATAAAAACAGTTTTCAAATATATAAATGGCGGAATCTTGAGTATATTTGTAAAATACGTAAGGCCAGTTCTGGAGCTGCTGTGAGGCGCCCACACCTAGAATTACAAATGGATATGTAAGGAAAGAGTCAAAGCTACAAATTATCCTATCCACCACAGCTGAAAAATATGATAACGACATAGAAGGTTACAAAAGAACATAAAATAATAGATAAAGAAAACTTTTTTTAAACACCTGCAACAAGAAATAATACTTTTAAAGTGAAAAAAAGTGGAGCCAATTGAATAAAAGACAATTCTTCATCTCAAAGTGGTAGACAATGGAATGAATTAAAAGAGGAAGCTTCAAGAGCTACAACAATTAGAAATGTTAAAAACTATATGATAAAGAAATTACTGAAAACGGGGACACCACGAGCATAGCTTTCCTGTGGCTACAAATTGGCAATTAAAAAAATAGGTAATTACACACATTCATTCACTCAGTTATTATTTAAGTTTACCATGACACTCAGATCTCATCAAGCACAGTCCACGTTACTGTTGAATATTATCTGAGTGATAATGTTGCTTCACTAGCTAGTAATAATGTTCCTTTTCTTGCTAGTGCTGACGTTCATGTTCTAGGTAGTGTTGATGTTCCTTTTCTTGCTAGTGTTGATGTTCCTTTTCTAGCTAGTGTTGATGTTCCTTATCTAGCTAGTGTTGATGTTCCTTTTCTAGCTAGTGTTGATGTTCCTTTTCTAGCTAGTGTTGATGTTCCTTTTCTAGCTACTGTTGATGTTCCTTTTCTTGCTAGTGTTGATGTTCCTTTTCTTGCTAGTGTTGATGTTCCTTTTCTAGCTTGTGTTGATGTTCCTTTTTTTGCTAGTGTTGATGTTCCTTTTTTTGCTAGTGTTGATGTTCCTTTTTTTGCTAGTGTTGATGTTCCTTTTCTTGCTAGTGTTGATGTTCCTTTTCTTGCTAGTGTTGATGTTCCTGTCCTTGCTAGTGCTGACGTTCATTTTTCTAGCTAGTGCTGACGTTCATTTTCTAGCTAGTGCTGACGTTCATTTTCTAGCTAGTGCTGACGTTCATTTTCTAGCTAGTGCTGACGTTCATTTTCTAGCTAGTGCTGACGTTCATTTTCTAGCTAGTGCTGACGTTCATTTTCTAGCTAGTGCTGACGTTCATTTTCTAGCTAGTGCTGACGTTCATTTTCTAGCTAGTGCTGACGTTCATTTTCTAGCTAGTACTGACGTTCATTTTCTAGCTAGTGCTGACGTTCATTTTCTAGCTAGTGCTGACGTTCATTTTTTAGATAGTGCTGACGTTCATTTTCTTGCTAGTGCTGATGTTCCTTTCCTTGCTAGTGCTGACGTTCATTTTTCTAGCTAGTGCTGACGTTAATTTTTCTAGCTAGTGCTAACGTTCATTTTTCTAGCTAGTGCTGACGTTCATTTTTCTAGCTAGTGCTGACGTTCATTTTCTAGCTAGTGCTGACGTTCCTTCTCTACCTAGAGCTGACGTTACCTTTCTTGCCGCTTACCGAAGGCTCATTATCTCGGGTGTTTCACGAAACCCTCTTCGGAGATTAATTATGGAAGGTCCCCTACGGTATGACGTCTCCTGATGTATCGAGATGGTTTTTCTAGCACCATTTCGTCTGCTGCTACTGCTACAGTAGGTGGAGGTGGTGGTGTAGGTGTAGGAGGTTGTGGTGGTGAGGTGTTTATACAACTTGGTCTCTGATTCTTAAGTTACTTAAATAAGTAAGATTTTTAGCATTGCATATATTTATTTGTCTTGCATTGTTAAGATCGTCTGTTTGCGCGCGCGCACACACACACACATTGTAGTGCTGAATAGGTAAAACTTGCTATTTTGGCTTAAATAGCAACGCTCTTCTTGCCGAATAAGGCAAGCAAAAATTTGTGTATGCAATAATGTCGCAAAAATAATTCTGAACCTAACAAAAAATATATATTTCATTATGTTTGTTTATTATTAAATTATTGTAAACTTATCTAAAATATATTTAGTTGGATTAGGCTAAATTAAATTGTGCTTGTTATAATTAGATTAGTTAAGTTTTCTAAGGTTCTTTTGGTACAAAATTATTATTTTTTACATTACCCTAAATGAAAAAAATATATCTTTAAATGCATAAGAGAAAAATTTAGAAAGGACTTAATTTTAAATGAGTTCTTGCTAATTGACCAGTTTCACCTATTAGGCATGATATATATATATATATATATATATATATATATATATATATATATATATATATATATATATATATATATTAGGATGTTTAGACTTCGCAGAACAAGTTAAATATTCACACACTAATCTCAGGCCGAAGGAGACTCGAACGTACAAAGCTTAGGAAAAGGTACGCAGTACTCGACACACTATCCCACACTGGTCCAATACTTTTTGTAAATATTTCGCTTGTTCTGCAGAGTAAACATTCTAAAATCTTTCCTTCACATGTATCTTCCTTATTCATCTCCTTCAAGATTTTGTATGTAGGTGGCTCCAGCTTGCTAGCTTGGTGTACCTGAAGCTTACTAAGATCTCAGCTTGGTATACCTGAAGCTTACTAAGATCTCAGCTTGGTATACCTGAAGCTTACTAAGATCTCAGCTTGGTATACCTGAAGCTTACTAAGATCTCAGCTTGGTATACCTGAAGCTTACTAAGATCTCAGCTTGGTGTACCTGAAGCTTACTAAGATCTCAGCTTGGTATACCTGAAGCTTACTAAGATCTCAGCTTGGTATACCTGAAGCTTACTAAGATCTCAGCTTGGTGTAACTGACGTCTTCCAAGAATTTAGTTTACATTAGAAGAATCTAAGACAAGCGTAGCTCAAATTTTATAGCAAAGGTGCAACAAACTTCAAGATTTTTTTTTTCTAGCTTGAGTGAACCAACATCTGAAGACAGCTGTCAGCTGAAGACAGCTGTCAGCTGAAGACAGCTGTCAGCTGTCTAGATTATCATCTTCCTTGAGCATTTCTGTTCCTGTCAGCTGAGTGCCGCACTGGGCAAAGGCAAACAGCGTTTGTAACGATCATTATCAACACCTTCATCTCATTCTTGTTCCTCGCCGTTCTTATTCATTATCCCATTTATGAACGGCGAGAAAGAAACGTTCGCCAGCGATGCTTCAAAGGAGTTTCCGCGAAAGTGATTTCGACAGCGCGCGTTTGTCTGGAAGTAAATCATAGACAGGAGATTATGTCTCTCTGAGAGGACGTCAGGAGCATCGTAAACTCTAGAGAGATAAGATGCTATCATCTTGAGTGAGTGGTTGGTTGGTTGAGTGAGTGGTTGCTTGGTTGGATGAGTGGTTGCTTGAGTGAGTGGTTGCTTGAACGGCTGGTTGATTGAGTGGTTGGTTGCTTGACTGAGTGATTGGTTGGTTGGCAGGACGAGTGTTTGGTTGTCTGGATGAGTGGTTTGCTGACTGAGTGGATGGTTGATTGTCTTACTAGCTAGGTAGCAGTCGTGGTAGCAGCGATAGCAGCATATTAGTAATGGTGGTAGCAGCAGTAATAGCACTGATGGTGGTGGTAGTGGTGATGGCGGTAGTAAAAGTTAGATCGTGGTGATAATTGACGGTAGCGATCAAACCTCAACAAAACACTCAAGATAATATCAACCAGGGAAAAAAAAAAGAATTCCCAACAAAAGCCAGAGTACACAGAAGTAAATAAAAAGTCTGTAATAACTAGGAACGATATTATTTAATCAGAGGCAGGAGAGGGGGTAAAAAAAAAGGCGACTTTTGTCGATTTAGAGATTGCTTAACGAAGTAGGCGATAAAAGTGCTGGTCAAATAGGAAGGCAAACACGGTACAAGCAACATAAAGCAACACTCAGACAGAACTATCCACCTGATCAACATAAAGAGAAAGAATTAAATGAATTTATCGAGCACACGGGAGGGGAAAAAAAAGGGGAAACGCAATCGAACCATAATGATAAATACACATGGGCCTGGCTGAGTTTTTTTTTTTCAACTCTTGCGCTCCTTATTCAGTCTCTCTCTCTCTCTCTCTCTCTCTCTCTCTCTCTCTCTCTCTCTCTCTCTCTCTCTCTCTCTCTCTCTCTACACACACACACACACACACATTTCCTCTGACAATCTTTCTCAATCTTTTTTTTTCTCTCGTCATCTCCTCACCTCACCTATCATCCTGGTTGCCACCCCCTCCCCCTGGTTCCCTGGTCGTCCATCTATCACTAGCAGTCACCGGCAGGTTCTAAGCAAGACACATGGATATCCAAACAAGACGTGACATAACAAGATGACCAACATAAACACTTTCGAAATACATTCATCATCGCTTGCTTTGTCCCTTTTGTTTTCATGTTTGGTTATCGTTTTTCCCCTCTCCCCGCTCTCATTCTTCATATCCTTCATGTTCTATTCGGCGCGCGTGTGTGTGTGCGTGCGTGTGTGTGTGCGTGCGTGTTGAAAGAAAAATTGAAATGTAGATCAGCTGTTCGCCTTTAATAAGGATCTGCTGACATGCTTTCGATTATAATTAAGTATCATCATCAGAGCATGAAGGTAACTCTCCTGGGAAAATAACGCATTACTGCTTCCCAGGGCCAACACATCCCATTCTCCTTAACGTAATAGTGATAGTGCGATCCTCCCCCGCCACCATCGTCCTGGGGAAATAAACATAGCACTCTAAGTCCCCCTTTTCCCTCACTCCTCCCCTGCCTTCCCCTTGGACTCCTTACCCCTGCCTCACCCTCGCCCCCCTTCCCTCGGCATGACGTGAATACCTCCAACCATCCATCTAAGCAGAGGAATCTGTCGCGTTCGACCAATTTATCCCAAGACGCGACGGAGGCCAATCACAGACGCCACCCATCACAAAACCATTACCAAATTCATAGGCGTATGCACAGGGGACGACTGCCACCTGAACCATTAATCACAGTCGTTCTGTCGAAGTTCCCCGTCCGCGGGAGAGACAGACAAAGATTAAGATAATTGGGTAAAGATTAATTGATCACAGAGGATAATGATCGGAGATTGATTAATCGAAAGATTTTGATGGATTGCTGCGTCAAGTTGTACGTTTTGGTATCAAACCAAAGTTTCCATCTAAGTTTGGTTCGCGTTTGACATGCTCGAAAGTTGCGTGCAACATTTCGGAAAGGGGCGAGAGTGGAGGCGAGAGGTAGCGACAATAACCAACAAAAGTGTGTAGATTCGCCACAGCTGTCTTTCCTGATGGATATGTGGGCCAGCGAGTCGCCAGCAGCAACAGCCTGGTTGACCAGGCAAGCACCAGACAAGCCTGGCCTAGGGTCGGGCTGCAGGAGTAGGAGAACTCTTGAAACTTATCAAAGGCATATCAAACGTAGGCGAGGGACTAAATGAAACTACATAAACTCTACCCTTCTGTAGATACAATAATGAACTTTTGATACAAAAGGGAACTGATCTGTTCTTCCCCACTCCCCCACTTCATGCCCCTTACTCCCCACTTCATGCCCCTTACTCCCTACTTCATGCCCCTTACTCCCTACTTCATGCCCCTTACTCCCCACTTCATGCCCCTTACTCCCCACTCCATGCCCCTTACTCCCTACTTCATGCCCCTTACTCCCCACTTCATGTCCCTTACTCCCCCACTTCATGTCCCTTACTCCCCACTTCATGCCCCTTACTCCCCACTTCATGCCCCTTACTCCCCACTTCATGCCCCTTACTCCCCACCTCATGCCCCTAACCCTCCACTAACCTCACTCCTCATCTCAAACCTCATCACCTTAAGAACATAATAAAGGAGGAACACTGCAGCAGGCCTGTTGGCCCATACTAGGCAGGTCCTCCACAATCCCTTTATGACAGTCAACTCTCACATCCCTCCCCTGTCAACCCCTACCTCATACCACAATCCCCTCACCCTTAATCTACAATTCATCCCTCACCCCCTTCCCTCATTTCCCCTCCTACCCCAACAAACTTTGGAAGAGGCTTTCCTTATTTGTTTGGATTGAACTGTGTATGTTTTCAAGGAGGTGGGAACCATTCAATCATATCGCTGAGGTGAAGGGCTCGCCATTACTCACCCGGCTGACCCACCAGGCCAGGCCACACTTCTCTAACTCATAAACACGCTGGAGGAGAAATATTGTGAGCTTTAGATAACTGAAATCAGCAGTAATTCAAGATGGAGAGGACTCAGGTGTGTCACTCTCTCTATTTGTTTGAGTGTGTGTGTATATCTGTGTCTATTAGTGTGTGTGTGTGTGTGTGTGTGTGTGTACTCATTTACTCGCCTATGTAAGACCATAAGAGAATATAGAGCCTGCTGCAGCAGGCCTACTGACCCATACTAGGCAGGTCGTCCTCAAACCCAAACCCACTAACAAAAATGTTTGCCCAATCCATTTTCAGTGCAGGGGTTGAGTCTCGGCTCCTGCCACTGTCTCTTAACTTGCCTCTGTGCTTGTGTCTGAGCTCTTGACTCTCTCTTTCTTTCTCGTGTATTTTTCTTACTTTAAGTCTCACGTTTGTTTTAATTCATTTATTTTACCCTCTTCATCGTAGTTTATTCCCCCCTCTCTCAATCCCGCCTTTTATTCTACTCTCCTTACTTTCCACCAACCCCTCTCCCTCCCACCAACCCCTCCCTCCCTCCCACCAACCCACTCCCCTCCCTCCCACCAACCCCTCCTCCTCCCACCAACCTTCTCTTTCTTCCCACTTTAACTTCCATTCTCTAACGTCAACTTCCTGTGCCTTTCCCCTCACTTTCCTCCTCTCTGTCAGCTTCCTTTTTTACATGGTTCTCTCTCTCCACCCTTTTTCTAGGCACACACCCCTCTCTCTCTTCCCTCTTCCATCTCTCTCTTGTCCCTCCTCTCCTCCCTACACACTGCTGTCTCCACATTCTCCCTATCTTCTCAAAGAAGTACCCCCCTACTAACTCCCCGTCTATCCCTAGCTCTCCGCCTATTCAGGTCTCCAACTATCCACCTGGCGGGGAGAGTGCCTTGCGAGTCGTCCCTGGTGCACCTTCAGGCACTTGCTGGGGAGGTGCGCCCCCCTCCTCAAGTCTTGACGTCGTTATCCCAGGCTTCAACAGACCTTCCCGCACAATGGCCACCTTCGAGCAAGCCCATTAGACTCAGACCACCTTTTTTGGACGAGGTTCTTCCAACGTCGACGCTTTCGACGCCCACGCTACCGACGTCCACGCTACCGACGTCACGCCCAAGACACCCACGCCCACGACACCCACACCCACGACACCCATGCTGCCGTCTGAAACACCGTCGCGATTTTTGCTTCTATAAAAAGCTTTTCGATCTTATTGATGATAAAAGTGGCCCCGGAAGTGTGGTTATGGAAGCTCTCTCTCTCCTCCTCACCCACCTTCCTTATCTCATTCTTCACTCATCTCCCTCAATGTCTCTTCATCTGTTTATCTCCTCCTGTGTATGTGTATTTATCTTTACGTCTCCATCTGTCTCAGTCTCTAAGTCGCCCTGTCTACTTGCTGATTCGCCTCTGTCAGTTAGACTATCTCTCTATCTCTGTCTCTCCTTATCTGTCCTTCCTTTTCATTTCCTTATCCCATTGGCATCCCTCCCTTTTTTACTCATTTTCTCTTTCCCCTCTTCACCTTCTTCCATCCCTCTATTTCCTCTTTTATTTGTCCTTCATTTTCTCCTACCTTCTTCCCTCCCACCCTCATTCCTTATTTCCTCCCTCTCCTTAGTCTTCTTTCATCTTTATTATTTTCCTTCGTCCTCTCATGTTAATGAATTCTTATTTTTTTCTCACCCTCTTCCACCTTCTCCTCCTTCATTTATGTTTTCCTTCTCTCTCTCCTTCACTTTTTATTCATCTTCCTTCACACTTCAGTGGATAATTTCCTTTCCTCCTCATTTCTCCTTTAACATCATATTATACTGAACCTTTATTCTCTTCTATATCTTCACTTCCTTATTCACTCATCCTTCAATTCTTTATTCACTCTCTATTCTTCACTTCTCTATTCACTCATCCTTCATTTTATTCACTCCCCATCCATCACTTCTTCATTCACTCTTTAATTAATTATTCACACTTCCTTTACTTCTTTATACCCATTCCATCGCTTTCATCTTTTGCCCCCCTTTTCTTACCCTCCCTTCTTGCCCACATTTACTTAGCAGTTCTGCCATCCTTCTTCCCTTGGCTGCCATCCCTCTTCCCTTGGCTGCCATCCTTCTTCCCTTGGCTGCCATCCTTCTTCCCTTGGCTGCCATCCTTCTTCCCTTGGCTGCCATCCTACTTCCTTTGGCTGCCATCCTTCTCCTTCCCGTAGCTGCCATCCTTCTTCCCGTGGCTTCTATCCTTCTTCCCGTGGCTGCCATCCTTCTTCCCGTGGCTGCCATCCTTCTTCCCGTGGCTGCCATCCCTCTTCCCTTGGCTACCATCCTTCTCCTTTCCGTGGCTGCCATCCTTCTCCTTCTCGTGGCTGCCATCCTTCTCCTTCCCGTGGCTGCCATCCTTCTCCTTCCCGTGGCTGCCATCCTTCTCCTTCCCGTGGCTGCCATCCTTCTCCTTCCCGTGGCTGCCATCCTTCTCCTTCCCGTGGCTGCCATCCTTCTTCCCGTGGCTGCCATCCTTCTTCCCGTGGCTGCCATCCTTCTCCTTCCCGTGGCTGCCATCCTTCTCCTTCCCGTGGCTGCCATCCTTCTCCTTCCGTGGCTGCCATCCTTATCCTTCCGTGGCTGCCATCCTTCTCCTTCCGTGGCTGCCATCCTTCTCCTTCCCGTGGTTGCCATCCTTCTCCTTCCCGTGGCTGCCATCCTTCTCCTTCCCGTGGCTGCCATCCTTCTCCTTCCCGTGGCTGCCATCCTTCTTCCCGTGGCTGCCATCCTTCTCCTTCCCGTGGCTGCCATCCTTCTCCTTCCCGGGGCTGCCATCCTTCTCCTTCCGTGGCTGCCATCCTTCTCCTTCCCTGGCTGCCATCCTTCTTCCCGTGGCTGCCATCCTTCTCCTTCCCGGGGCTGCCATCCTTCTTCTTCCCGGGGCTGCCATCCTTCTCCTTCCCGTGGCTGCCATCCTTCTTCCCGTGGCTGTCATCCTTCTCGTGGCTGCCATCCTCCTTCCCGTGGCTGTCATCCTCCTTCCCGTAGCTGCCATCCTCCTTCCCGTAGCTGCCATCCCACGCCAGGCCTAAAATGCAGCCAAAACGTTTTACGGTCAAACTTTATCCCTTTTATTTCTTGGAAAATGTTCTGTTTTATGTTCATGATATTTGTAATTTTTTCCTTCCTTCCCAAATCACTATTCCATTTGGGTTGGAGAGTACCGCGCATGTGTACTCGCCTATATGTGGTTGTAGGGGTCGATTCATGGCTCCTGGCCCTGCCCCTTCTTCGCTGGTCGCTGTGTGGTTGCAGGAGTCTGTTAGTTTGTTTACCTCTCCCTTGTGTTTGTCTCTTTCCCCTGTGTGTTATGTATATTTATCTTTACGTCTCCATCTGTCTCTATCTCTTTCAGTTGTCTTGTCTCTCTCTGTGTGTGTGTGTGTGTGTGTGTGTGTGTGTGTCTAAAAGGTCCAAAGGTTACCAACTAGACTAGTACCAGAACTGAGAGGCTTGCACTATGAGAAGAGGTTGTAGAACCTGAACCTGACCACCTCAGAGAAGAAGATAACGTGTGTTAGTTACCATTTTGTCCTAGGCATGCGATTAGACACTAGGCCTGTTGTTGTGTGTGTGTGTGTATGTGTGTGTGTACGAAACACTTCAAATGTTCGGCCCCGCGGTGAACGGCCTCCGTGCGTGAGCAAGGCGTAGCCACCATGCCATCCGTGTAAAGAGATTCGCAGAACAGGGATATTCCCAACACTAATCCAGGTCGAGGAGATTGAACACGAACCTCGAACACAGTACGCGTGCTCACCACCACCACTGATAAATTGCAAGTGAGTTCGACCAGGTACCTGACATCCATCTTCAGACCTCTCTATCTGCCTATGAATCTTCCTTGTGTGTGTGTGTGTTTAATGCACACCAAAACTAATTAAGCAACCTAACCTAAACTAGCTCGTATTGTCGTAACTTAATATAGCTTAAGGCTTTGTAACAGTTAAGATCAGTCAGTATCTTTAGTGCTATTTATTACTGAAGAAATATGGTCCTCCAATTCAACCTCAACTCACGTATCTTTCTGTGTTCGCTTCCAACTTCCTTTAAAACATACTTCCAAACTTCTCAGCTAAATTCTGCAACTTCTCAACTGAATCTCCCAGAAGCACTGTGTCATCAGCAAAAAAACAATTATGACAACTCCCACTCAGTATCATATTCAGTATCTTCTAAGACCGCACTTCCACCTAGCTCCCTACCATTACCCTGTTTTATAGTTCCATCTATAAGTGCAATACACAGACACTGATACATCACATCCCTCTCTAAGGCATAAATGTTGCTAAAAACTACGTGAAGATGAAGAATTGGACACATGTGCAACATCTGAGTATCTTTATTTATAGACGTTTCGCCATCCAGTAGGTTTATCAATACAATACAAGAACATAATGTGAAGATTGCAGAATTATATACAAAATATGAGGTAATCAGTCCCTCAGCCCTGGAGTTGGTGAAGAGCACCAGAACCTCTCTCCTTGTGTAAGATCACCAGAACCTCTCTCCTTGTGTAACATCACCAGAACCTCTCTCCTTGTGTAAGATCACCAGAACCTCTCTCCTTGTGTAAGATCACCAGAACCTCTCTCCTTGTGTAAGATCACCAGAACCTCTCTCCTTGTGTAAGATCACCAGAACCTCTCCCCTTGTGTAACATCACCAGAACCTCTCTTCTTGTGTAACATCACCAGAACCCTCTCTCCTTGTGTAACATCACCAGAACCTCTCTCTTGTGTAAGATCACCAGAACCTCTCTCTTGTGTAAGATCACCAGAACCTCTCTCCTTGTGTAAGATCACCAGAACCTCTCTCCTTGTGTAAGAGCCTCAAAGCTTTCAGTAACCTTTCATCCACTCCATACATTTGTAACCACTGCCACCTTATCCACCTTGGCACATACACCCTTTACCAAATACATACCGAATTTTCCGGCATATAAGGCGCACGACAGAAGTATCATAACGGTAAATCAGTGATCATATTCAAGGGTTAATTACCCTCTTACTATACGCTTGACCCTGACCTTGAGCATATAAGGCGCAGGGTGAGTTTTCAAGATTCTTGTGGGAAAAAAGGTGCGCCTTATATGCCGTAAAACACAGTAAATGAAATAAACTGCTCATTTCCCTTTCTATAACCTCTTTGTTTCTTTGTTATCCTACTTATCTTTCCAATCAATATTTACTTAACAGTTTAGTGTACACTTTGTGGTGTATTTAAGTTTAGGTCTTTTCTCTACAGACATGTCTCTAAGTCTGGTACTTTCCTTCTCCTCTACTATCAAAGACAATCATGTTCATACAATCAATGCATCATAGTTAACATCTAAAGCAATTGTTTTATTAATCAATGATTGTCCTGTCTCATACATTAATCAAATGCATTAGTCACTGTTCTCATACATTAATCAAATGCATTAGTCACTGTTCTCATACATTAATCAAATGCATTAGTCACTGTTCTCATACATTAATCAAATGCATTAGTCACTGTTCTCATACATTAATCAAAGGCATCAATCACTGCAGGAACGTATTCCTACTCGCACTCAGTATTTCATTCTTAATCCCAATCGTCTCCACTGTTTTTCACTCATCTTAATTACTGCCTCACCCCCCTTACCTCTATACTCATTTCTGGATCATCATCTGACACATCCCATTCCATCTTGCCCCATGCACGAATTTCCGCCAGCATCTCATCATCATTCAGTAAGTTCCTAATAGTATCTCGGTTTAATACCTCTCGTTATGTCTCTAGTACCTCACCGTACCCAGTCTCTCAATACTTTCTAAACTGACAAGCCAGTTTGTTTTCCCTTTGTCTTCTTGTGGTATAGATCTCTTGACTGTTTTCTCTGCAAAATTTGCTAATGGCTTCCAACATTACTTACTCTTTTCCACTTATCCACTATTCATTTAAGCTCTTTTCTTCACTACACTTTACACCTCATCATTTTCCCAATCATTTCTCTTCGCTCGTGCACCTGCCCTCCTGTAATCACAAACCACTGCTACACAATTTTGCACTGTAGTTTAAAGTCCAGACCTTCCTGACATCATCATCACTTTCACTCTAACCCATCTTTTGACATTTGCTCCAATTAGCTCAATATCCCTTTCTTTAGTTTATTTAGTTTCCATTCTCTTTTGCCCACCGACATCATTCTCCTTATATGTCAAGTTTCTTTGACTAGTTACTACTAATGATCAGACGTAACCTGCATTATAAACAAACGTACATTTAAAAACTCACTCATCAACGTTTTATTCACTAATACGCAATTTAATGAACGGCTCGTGTAGAGAACTTCATCAAATTTCGTACATTTTTCTCCTCTTGAACGCGTATTGCCTAGTAACAAACCTCTGTGCAAGCACAATTCAATTAAAGGTCATCCATTGTCACTTAATCCTTGGCATTTCCACCTTCCTTATTGTGTGTGTGTGTGTGTGTATATATATATATATATGTCTCCATAAACAGTTCTCTTGGTTCAAAATCTCCTCCCAAACTCACTTTCCTCCCAACATCTCTCAACACTTCTCCCCTTGACAGGCACATACATTCTGGAGGGACTGGTCCCTAATATGCACACAGAAATCACCCCATACGAAAGCAAAAGACTTGGCAGACGGTGCAACGTACCCCCAGTGAAAAGTAGAGGCGCCACTGGTACACTAAGAGAAAACACAATAAGTGTCCGGGGCCCAAGACTGTTCAACAGCCTCCCACCAGCCATAAGGGGCATTACCAGTAGACCTCTGGTTGTCTTCAAGAGGGAGCTGGACAGATACCTAAAGTCAGTGCCTGATCAGCCAGGCTGTGGTTCGTACGTTGGACTACGTGCAGCCAGCAGTAACAGCCTCGTTGATCAGGCCATGATCCACCGGGAGGCCTGGTCATAGACCGGGCCCCGGGGACGTCGATCCCCGGAATGCCCTCCAGGTAGACTCCAGGTAGGTAGTACCCACTTCTTACTTCCCACTTATAATCTAAATCTCACAAATCTTGATATTAATTATCTTCTTACAATTACTAATTTAATATTAGTTCTCACTATTCAACTTCATTTCATTCAGTACTAGAACATTCACCTTCCTTGCCTTAACATTAAAAATATTTATTTTTAACATTCAACATTCACTCACCTTCAAATAACCCAGATTCAAAGCTCTCTCATAATTCATTTTAGTAATCACGTATAGAAAAAGGGGTAACTAGCCCTCCCCTTTCCCTAGCTTCCTGTATTTTAGTCAGGGGAAGGTCTCTAACCCACTTCCCCTGGGAAACTGAAAATGAAAAATAACAAGGATAAAACTATTAAGAAACAGTAAATGGTGTCGTTCCGTGCGTCAGGTTGAGTTAGATTACGTTAGGTTACAATGTTAGGTTACGTTAGGTCAGGTTTCGTTAGCTTACATTAGGTTACGTTACATTAGGTCAGGTTTCGTTAGCTTACATTAGGTTATGTTACATTAGGTCAGGTTTCGTTTGCTTACATTACGTTAGCGTAGGTTACGTTGTGCCAGGTTAGGACACGCTAGGTAAGTCACCATTACGTTAAGTTTGATTAGATTAAGTTAACATATTCTAAACAACAATATGAAGTGTATTATATAAGGAAGAATAACGTCACCTGGGTGTAACAGCGGCTAAGTCAACACACGTGACGCTTGCTACAACGAACGTTAAAAAATTTCCGTCCTTCTCATTCACGTTCGTGTATTTTCCGTACGTTTCACATTCCGTATAAAAGTCGTGCATTTCGTGAGGTATTTGAGATGTAACTATCCAGTCTACTGCTTTAAAATCTTCAAGGGGCGCCTCTCCAACTCCTTGGAACAGACCTGATATCTCCCAGAATGCCGTACACAACAATCGACTAACAACCAAGTACAATTTTACTGCTAGGTAACCCTAGGCAGTAGGTGTAAGGAAGCCTACCAGTAAGTTCGACCCTGCTCGTGAATCGAACCTAGTTCCCTTTGGTTGTGAAACGAGAGCTCTGTCGCCAAGCTAGTCACCATTACATTTGCAAGTAATTAATACTTTATATATCTGTGTGAGGAATGTCTCTGTATCAGGTAATGAAATATATATATGTGTGTGTATATATATATAATTATTGAATATGTGATATAAAGTGGCATTGGTGACACTTGTAGCGTGTGTCAGCAGTAAGGAACACTTTTATCCCCTTGTTGTTCTCACTGGCTCCACCCAAGTTTTTACGTCTCCACATGACAACAATTGTGACGCTCCACATTTGGCTCGAGTTTAGCGAAGGTGGAAAAAACTCTTGCCAGATCTAATTGAGCTCAGACCTTCAATATACGTTAAAGTGAAACTAGCGTGATTGACATGGTGAAGAAGATAATAAAAAAAGGGCATCATCAACGTTCCGTTGTGGAGAACATCAACGATTTTCAGCTATTTATACGAAGTTAAATGTGTTTATTTTCTTGCAAGGAGAGCGCCGCCGACAAGTTGACCCGTTTTCTTTAACTCTTATACCGGGAGATGTTGCCAACATGAGGTTGCTCCCTTCAGTGTGTAATAGGTAGGAAAGAGTGTCATTATCTTGGCTATTTTCTTCTGTGATGGAGATAAACAGATGTGCACCGCTGATATTCACAGGGATTTACGCAGAAATAAACTTAGCTTAGTGCCACAGAGTATATACACCGAGAGGTGTATGTCTTTAGTAGTGTATATACACAGTTTGAGTTAATCCCTCTTTAAGGGATTCAAGTACTTTTGACTGGTGGTAAACAGGTTATAGGCAGACTTAATAACCCTCGTGTAGTCGACAGACTTTAAACTCCATTTAGCAACCAACTAACTTTAGTGACAAGAAGGAAGAAGGCTTTTCACTGTGGCTAGAAATATACCCCCTGGGATATTTAATTTTGAAGAATACGCTTGAAGCAAAATAAATTAGATGTATTCAGGTCTAAATTTACAGGAGTTTGTAACCAATTTACGAAATTCTAGAAAAGTTTGCTTATAATGTGTATCATGCACACTCATTATAAACATAATGGTGGTAATAATGAAGGTTTAACTCAAGATAAACCAATTAATAAATGACGGGTTATGGTTTTTATTTTGCTTAAATATAAACTTTCACAAGCTTGTCATACCTCATAAATATATAATTTAAATTTCCTTTAAAGAGTGAACTTGTAAGAATGTTTTACCCGAGGCTGAGATGTTGATGGCTATCAGAATCATCGTCCCCGCGACCCGGTCCCAGAACACTTCTGTATATACAAAGTAGGCCTACTTCTCTCTGGGTCTCACGCTCTCTCCCCTTCACCCTCTCCGTCCTCCCACCCCTTCCATCCCTCCCTTCCCTCCATCCATCCCTCCCTCCCTTCCCTCCTTCCATCCCTCCTAACGCCACAAACTCAAACACTTAGACAGGAAAACAAAACCACATTAACATAACGGTTTGCATACTTCCCCGAGACGTCGAGTAGAAACGGGTGATAAAAAAAAGAGAAACAACAGAGGGGCTGTGTGTTGTACTCTTTCTCGGCTGCCTCGTGTACTCTTTATCTTCCCTCTCTGCTGCCTGTACTCTCTCCTCCCCTCGTCAGATGCAGACACCTGAAGGGAAGTGAGGGAAGGGTTGGTTTGTCTCGCCTGGAATAATTAACGCTGGTGATGTGACTAAGGGAGGGAGGAAGAGTACTGCTGTCACACTTTAAGACAGTTAAAGAACATCTTTTTATTGATATGGGAAGGAATGATTCATTAACTATATATATATATATATATATATATATATATGGAAGGACTGGTTTGACAAAAGTTTTGAGGACTTGCCTTTGGTTTATTTATAGGCCTTCTTCCGTGTACCGCTGTTTTGTTAGGGCTTCGTAATTTAAAAAGTCAGTTATATCCTCATATTCTGACAATTATATGAATATATACAACAAAAACCACTACAGAAAAAAAGAACCAATATCATTGATATTGTATATAGTCAGGGTGTCGTACACTCGATAAACAAAAATACATACACAGAACTCCATACAAACATGCGTACAGACAAATACAAATGTATACATCCAAACAGCAAGGCATACATACCTTCATTGTATTACATACATACAATGTTTTTACACAGTAGGGCCTCACTACACACGAGTGGTTGGTTGACAGGAGGGCAGGGGAAAAAGGGGGGCAAGAGCCAGAGCAAAGGGTTCAGTAGCATGTTGCCGTTAATTTGTGATCCGTGAATGCTCTTAACTCCGGGAATGCCACTAAGAGAGTAAAACATGTGACAGGCGAATCCCTGTGACGTGACTGACGGCTGACGGCCACGATATTAACACAGTTAATCTCAAGTGACAACCTTTATCTCTTGCCTTCTCATACACAGGGCATATTTGACGGGGGTGAAATTTTATTTGCAATAATTCGTGGAATAAAGACACAAACGCAACACTTAGGACATTTAATTAGGAGACGTTTCGCCCACTGGAGGGCTTTTTCAATGCAATACAGAGGAGAGAAAAACTGAATATATAGGGGAATGAAGTCAGGTAAGTTAGGTAGTCAGGGCTGGTGATGCTAGGTGCTGGGGCATGCGTCACCTACTCGTGCAACATGTGGTGGGGAAGCATAATTTTGGCGATCGCTTCTGAGATGCTAAAACCAATTTTGAACTACTGTGCAGGAGACCGACAGTCTCTTATTTGGACACTGTTTCCATCTATTATGATCTTCGTCACTTCGCTCGGAGGATACAAAAAGCACGTACATATATACTCTTTGGAGGAGAGAAAGAGGTAGAGTGAAACTGAAGACTCGTGGGTGTGTATAGTTGTTCAGGAGGTCCACTGGACAAATATGTATAAATGCTGTCGGTTTCTGGTCAGCATGGTTTGCCCCATTCTTAACTCTGTAGTTGGGTATAGTTCCAAGAGCTTGTGTGCATCCATAAGCTCTTGTGGTACCATCCACAGGATGGATATAGAGTTCACAATAAACTAGCCTCTTCGGCGGCAAAATCTTAATCTAGAAGGTTCCAAGAGATTGGCAGATATGTGACAGTCACACAATGTCACGGTTGCACAGTATGTCTCACACAGTATGTCACTGTCACACACGCATGTCAACATAACCTTCATGGTGTTTTTCTGGAAAACAGAGACCTTCTGGAGCTAACTGCGTTTATTCAGGTCGATGCTCGTAGCGAACTTGAGAGCCCTTGGTTCAAGGCCTTATTCTCATAGCAGGATGGAGCCCTTGCAGGAGACTTGATTGTTGATGTCTGATTTCCCTGTTTTCTTGCAGGTGCTGTGTAAGCATCCCTCTTCCTCCTTCACGCCAGTGTCCCACCAAACTTTCTGTCGACATCCAGGAAATAAAAAAGACAAAAGAAACCAATGAGCCATTTTTTAACGGCTATGTTTCGCTCCAAAGAGCTTCATCAAACCAGTGCAAACACTGCTCCTCCACTGTCTTGTTTTTACATATTTTACCAAGTCCCACTTCCTGCACCTCATTTTATATCCTTTGTTCTAGTGTTACTTGAATTGGCTTGATAAAACTCCTTAAAAGCGAAAACAGCCGTAACGTCTCATTATTTACATCTGTGTTCTTTTACCTAACAAATTGCCGGTGATTTTACTAATATTTATACAGCATGAAGGAAGCTTTTTATAAAGCTATGGACATAGGACTTAGCTTATCATAAACTCGATGAACGCTCGGTGGAAAACATCAGAGAAAAGAACTTAAGAGCAGAAAGTTGATGGGGGTGAACCGGTAAGCCAGTGGAAGGCCTCGGTCATATTACCAAAAGCTCCAGTTAACAGGTCATTGTATAACGTAAGATTCGCGTCAGAAAACACTTATCCTGTTTCCTGACGAATAAAATACCTTTGAAGAATTAGACACATGTACATAGTTTTACTGTCTTCCAATTATGTCCTTGAATTTGTATTGATAAAGCCACTGGATGGCGAAACGTCTACGAATAAAGATACCCGGATGTCGCACGTGTCTAATTCTTCATCTTGTCGGTGTTGCACATAAAATACCTTTATCTGCTAACTATATCCTACATCCCAGTCCCACTTAGCTACACCCTCTGCCTAGTCTTCCCATCCTTATTAAAGGAAATTCTCTCCATAAATTTAAACTGAAAAGCCTCAACTACAAGAACTTTTGTACCATCATTAATGGCTATCATTGTCTTTCTCGTAGACTGAACCACATTCGTCAGGTAATACAGCGAGGAGATTAGTAGTTTCAACAGCAGTTTTGTCGACCAGCTTCATGTTCATCTTAATTCTCTTTTTTCCAGACCAATTTCCGTTCACTGCGGCTGGTGTCGCTAGCATCACCTTCCTTTTTTACCGGAGATGAATCTTTTTCTCCTCCAAGAGGCTGTACTTGTTTCCCAGCTTCCTCCATCTCTGCCTTCAGAGCACTCGGAGAAACCACGGTACGGGTGAGGTTTGAATCCATGGCGAGTCGTAGAACTCCAAGCCATTGCGGCCAGCTGGCCCAGTGGCTTACACACTGGCCTGGAGTTTTACCACTCACCCGCCACGGGTTGAAATCCCACCCGTTCCGTGGCTTACAACTAGTACATTACAGTACTAGTAGTAAGAGAGAGCCCACCAAGCACGTCTTCAGAAGACATTTCCATTTTTTTCTGAATGTGACACTTTAATCTGAGTATATAAACAACTTCCTGGAAGGGTAGAATTTGGTTAGTTAAGAAGAGCGGTAGTTTTAGATTACTCAAGTTATCAGTCTTAGGCGATATGAGGGTAGGCCTAAGGGATAACGATACAAGGATAGGCCTATGCTCTACCCTCTCATAGCAACACACTTCACATTTCACGTATGGGATTTTTCTTATTCAAAATAACACATGTGGATTTAACAACAACAAAAAAACCACTATGTACATAATATGAGAAAAAACTGAAAGAAACATCTGGGTTTTTGAGTTTATGAGAGAGACAGATTTAAGATACGGATTATTGATGGCAATTGGGGTATGGGCACGGAAGCAGTCAAGACGCAACCCCAGACTATCAACCCGTGCCCAAAAAACGTCCTTACGACGCCCTCATTCAAGGGCTAATTTGAGCGATGCCAGGCGGGGATGACATGCGTCTGTGTGGCCGCCCCAGACTTCAAGATACCCACACAAAAAACAGCACACATAAAAACTGTAATTCAACCCTTTCCTCTTCAACCCTCCCTTCCACCCTCCCACGCTCTTACCCTCCTTTCCACGCTCTTATCCTCCTTCCCTTCCCCCCACGCTCTTACCCTCCTACCCGAGCTCTTATCCTCCCTCATACGCTCTTACCCTCACTTCCACGCTCTTATCCTCCCTCCCACGCTCTTACCCTCACTTCCACGCTGTTATCCTCCCTCCCACGTTCTTACCCCTCCTCCCTCCCACTTAATCCTCCATCAGCCTTCCCACTAAATAACTACCAAGAGTACGTAGCAGCACATTGCTGATGTATCCAGTTTTGCTAAAAAAAAAATTCTTCCCTCTCTCCACTCCCTAACCATCTATCCCTCCCTCCTCCTCCCCCCTTAACCCATCCATTAACCCTTTCTCTCTCCCCTCAAGCTCGCCCACTTCCCCTCTCCCACCAGCCAGTTCTTTCAATCTTCGCCCTTTCTGACCCCTCTCTTTCTCAGTGTGTGAAAAATGTGAATGATCTTCAGTTAGGTATTCACCTTCACTTGTGATGGATGGCTCTATCCTCCCTTTCTCTCTCTTTTTCACACCCCTCTTTCTCTAGCTGTTCCCTTTCCTGTCCCACATCATCTTCCCTATTCCACATTTCCCCTCGTTCTACCCTATTCTGTTGACAGTTTTTTCAACAGGACAGACACTGTCTTCGGTATTAAATCGGAGATATACGTCCCCCCCCCCCCCGTCCCTTTCTCCATTCATATCCTGCCGACCATTCAGCCCTATCTCTCTACTTCCCCTTGTTTCCATCTGCTTATCCCCTCCCTCTCCCCTCTTCTTTATCATGGTTTCTGTTTTATCCCTCATCTTCCCCTCAAAGCATAACCACATTAGTTTTGCTTTATTACGCGTCTGGCAACTGAGGGCAACGTTGCCATATCGAGGGTCACCAGTTTAAAAAAAAAAAGCGTAAGGGGCATGAAAAGGGTTGCCATAGGACGAGATGCCTGTCCTGAAATGTTTGTCATAGATAACCGTATGATTGATAAATGTTTTGTTTTTTTACGTGGTTAAAAATTGGGTGATTTGAAGATGACCCAATTTAAAATTACTGTACAAGTGTCGAGTGCAAATGAGAACGTCTGTAAACGAAGGTTGAACACAAAGAGCCCTCGTTGATCTTCCCCACTGTCCTCTCCTCCCTTGACGAGCGCAGTTTAAACGTGACGTCACAGGGTGAGCGTCCGACATATTGTCGGTCAAGCTGTGTTTACCTCACAAGAGTCGTAATATAAGTGTTAATTTGAAGCATAATACTTCACACTTACTACTACCACTACTACTACTACTACTAATAATAATAATAATAATAATAATAATAATATTTAGTGATAGTTCGTTGTGCACCAGCGGGTCATACTGTGAGTGTTAGAGCAAACAAAAACAAGATTACAGAGGTCACAATGGGTCTTTGGGAGACCTCCCATTTGTCTTTGTTACTGACATCGTTAAGACATAACAATCATTTCATATATTAGTCTCATAGCTAATAATCTACTTACACAAATAACCCGAGCATAGAGAGGAGCTTACGACGACGTTTCGGTCCGACTTGGACCATTTACAAAGTCACACTATTGTGCCTTTTTGTTCTTTAATCATCTACTTAATATGTAAATACAATCCCCCAGGAGTGATCATTACCACTAAAGACAGGTCACTTACTAGGTTAAGACTCGTCTAATACTAGAATCATTCCACTAGCTAGTGTTGTGTGGATACTCACGATTGCTGCTATCATTAGCAAGGCCGTAATTTACCATTTCCTGTATGGTTTGGACGTCTCTAAATGTCTGAATGTTTGGATATCTTAAAGCATAATGTTTTAGTATGTGTGTCCTGTTTTTGTCCACGTGTTGTGTGTGTGTGTGTGTGTGTGTGTGCGCGTGTGGCTCCTGCCACTAGTGTGTGTGTGTGTGTGGCTCCTGTCACTAGTGTGTGTGTGGCTTCTGTCTCTGTCCACACTAGTGTGTGCTTCTGTCTCTGTCCACACTAGTGTGTGCTTCTGTCTCTGTCCACACTAGTGTGTGCTTCTGTCTCTGTCCACACTAGTGTGTGCTTCTGTCTCTGTCCACACTAGTGTGTGCTTCTGTCACTGTCCACACTAGTGTGTGCTTCTGTCTCTGTCCCCACACTTTACATTTCACGTCACCGACATATCCATCCACACCAAACTGCCAGAGATACTAACAGCCTTGGTCAAGCAGTGACGTCTAGAAGTCTGCTGATCCTGTTACTTTTTCCACAGTCATGTTATGCTTGACACATTTCATTATGACGGGCAATGGATGTGCTGGATCCAAGACCGGGCCACGAGCCACATACAACACGTCCCATAAAGCTGGAGAACCGTTTAGTTTCACATATTACTGGGCAAAAAAAAAAAAAAATGTAGCCCTCCCAACTGTTTCTCTAATTTCCTTTGAACACAGAGGGTGGAGCTCTTGAACGTGGGGTTCTTGAACGTGGGGTTCTTGAACGTGGGGCTCTTGAACGTGGGGCTCTTGAACGTGGGGCTCTTGAACGTGGGGCTCTTGAACGTGGGGCTCGTGAACGTGGCGGGGGACATGAGTTGGTATTGCCTCATAACATGTAACAACGCAGGAAAAATCACTGAGATAGAAGAAATACTGTCGTACCAAACAGAAAAATCACAAAGGGAACAGAAAGCCATCCAGGATATTGCAAGAAACACCAAATATTGCTGTACATATACAAAATCCAAGCTAAGAACTCCTATAGAACTGAACCACTAATAAAAGGAGGTTCTTATCCTGACGATGAACAAGAAGTGAATGAAATTTAAAAAAAAAAAAAAAATCCGCTAAACAGAAGCAGGGTGGAGAGTGCATAATTTTTTTATTACTTCTAAAGGGCAGACGGATCATACAACTGACACGAACACTAATCATTCAGAATTTAAATATATATATATATATATATATATATATATATATATATATATATATATATATATATATATATATATATATATGCCCGCTCGTGCATTAGCTAGTTCCAATTCATGGAATTCCTTATAAAGAAATGCAAAATACCACTAACATGAGAAATCAGTAGCTTACAATAAGTCTTGGTGAAATCCAAGAGGCCTTAAATTATGGATGAAAGAGGCGGTAGAGCTCTAGGCAAAAATTACAGGCCAGAAGCCCTAACATCGCACATCGTGAAAGTCTACAAAGGGGTGATGCGACACCAAATTGCAAATTTTATTGAACGGCATAATTTGCACAACCCAAACCAGCATGGATTTGGAGCAGGAAGATCATGCTTGTCACAACAACTAACTCAGTACGAATTACAGAGGCATTGGAAGAAAACCAAAATGCAGATGTGGTGCATATGGATTTCTCAAAGATATTTGATAAATGTGATCAAGGGGTGACTGCAAAATGAGAGCGATAGGTAAAGTAAGCAAATTGATATTCCTCTTTCTGACAAACAGAACACAAATAATAGTAGTAAACAGAGAAAAATTCAGCATTAGTAAATTAAAAAACTCGGTACCCCCAGGCACGGTGCTGGCACCTTTACTGTTTCTTATCCTCACAGCGGACACACAAAAACACTCGCCACAGTTTCCTATCATCACTTGCAGATGATACCAAAAATCACCTCTGTAGAAGACACGGAAAAACGGCAAGAAGAGATAATCAAAGCCTTCAGTAGGCAATGAAGAATAGCACGATCTTCAGTAGTGACAACGTTCCAGTTGTTTAGATAAAGAAAGAATGAAGAATTCAAAAGAAATACTAAATACAAAACACACGAGGATTACCAAATAGAATGGAGGGAAAACTTTAAGGACCTGGGAGTAATAATGTCAGATGACCTTTCGTTCAAAGAATTAAAGGAAAATGTCAAGATGGCCAGGAATATGACAGAGTGGATTATGAGACTTTCAAAATAAGGGAAATAGTGCCATTGGTAACACTTCAAATCACTTGTTCTCTTCTGCTTAGAGATTCTTCATTGTAGACGGCTCCATTCAGGGCTGGCGAAATATCAGACCTGAAGAGATTCAAAGATCTTTAATGGCCCACACAGAGCCAATACAGCATTTAAAGAACAAAAAGGCACAATACCATGAGTGGAATAATACACAAATAACCCACATGTATCTCTCCAAGAGAGAACCCGCAATAATGGATTCAAGTTAGATAAGTTTAGATTTAGAAAGGATATAGGAAAGTATTGGTTTGGAAATAGGGTAGTTGATGAGTGGAACAGTCTGCCTAGTAGGGTTATTGAAGCAAGGACCTTGGGTAGTTTTAAATTTAGGTTGGATAAATTCATGAGTGAAAGGGGTTGGATTTGAGTGGGAATTGCACATGAGTAAATAAAATTATCAAAGCTTATTTCTTGGGTAGCATTGAAAATATTCTGTTAGTGGGATGGAATGTGAAGGACCTGCCTAGAATGGGCCAACAGGCCTGCTGCAGTGTTCCTCCTTTCTTATGTTCTTATGTTCTTATGTAAGAGAGAGGAGCTTACGACGACGTTTCGGTCCGACTTGGACCATTTACAAAGTCACACTGTGAGTTTGTAAAAAATGGCAAGAAGTCACACTGTGACTTTGTAAATGGTCCAAGTCGGACCATTTACAAAGTCCTATTAAGCATTTAAATTACTAGGAAACACCTCAGAGTACTAAATATGTACTCATGGTAAGTGTAAATAATATATACATGGAAGGTACTTGAGGGTCTGGTCCCAAATGTACACACTGCCATGACAACATGTTAAGACTGAGAGATATGGAAAGTATACCTTTGAAGAGTTTCGAGTTTATATCTACTCTCTGAGCCCGGCCATGGGCCAGGCTCGTCTGGTGCACATTGAACACAATAACAGAACATTATCAACATCTGTGGTTCCATTCAACATCTTACTAAAAGATACCAGAAACACTGCTGGGAAAAGTAAAGAAATCTTCAAGAAGAGATAAGACAGGTACCTCCTCCAAGTGCCAAATCAACAAGGCTGTGATGGATTTGTGGGCCAGTGGCTGCCAGTAACAACAGCCTGATTGATAAGGCAAGCAGCCTGGCCCAGGGCCGGGCTGCGAGACCAAGAGAACTCTCGAAATTCATCAAAGGTTAGTCAAAGTTATATCAAAGGTCAAAGCAGTACTTTAGGAAACACTACACTGGGTGGTGGAGACACTACACTGGGTGGTGGAGACACTACACTGGGTGGTGGAGACACTACACTGGGTGGTGGAGACACTACACTGGGTGGTGGAGACACTACACTGGGTGGTGGAGATAAAGATATAACATAAACACAATAATTGTTGCCCATAATAATCTAGTCATGAAAAATGCTAACAAGTCTCTATACAAGGGGATGGAGGATGAGGATGATAATGGGGGGTGGAGGGTGACGGTGGGGATTGTGGGGTGTGGATACTGGGGTGGAGTGTCGAATGAGTGGAGGATGAGTAATGGGTGGAGTGTTGAAAAGGTTAGGGATGGTGAAACTGGTTAGGGATAGTGAAACTGGTTAGGGATGGTGAAACTGGTTAGGGATGGTGAAACTGGTTAGGGATGGTGAAACTGGTTAGGGATAGTGAAACTGGTTAGGGATGGTGAAACTGGTTAGGAATGGTGAAACTGGTTAGGGATGGTGAAACTGGTTAGGGATGGTGAAAGGGGTTAGGGATGGTGAAACTGGTTAGGGATGGTGAAACTGGTTAGGGATAGTGAAACTGGTTAGGGATGGTGAAACTGGTTAGGAATGGTGAAACTGGTTAGGGATGGTGAAACTGGTTAGGGATGGTGAAAGGGGTTAGGGATGGTGAAACTGGTTAGGGATGGTGAAACTGGTTAGGGATGGTGAAACTGGTTAGGGATGGTGAAACTGGTTAGGGATGGTGAAACTGGTTAGGAATGGTGAAACTGGTTAGGGATGGTGAAACTGGTTAGGGATGGTGAAACTGGTTAGGGATGGTGAAAGGGTTAAGGATGGTGAAAAGGAGGAGGGATTGGGGGATGGGGTTAAGAGTGGAGAGAAGAAAGGGTCGTTGGGGTATGGGTGAGGGGTGGGGAATAGGAAAAGAATGGGGTTGGAAAAGTGTGTGATACGTTGTGGGAGGAAGGGGGGATAATGTCACGGGAATGGTGATGGGGATGGTCAAGTCAGTGTCTGATCAGCCAGGTTGTGGTAGTTTCGTTGGACTCTGCGTGGCTAGCACTAACAGCCTGGTTGATCAGGTCATCCACCGGGAGGCCTGGTCTGGGACGGGGCTGCGGGGGCGTTGACCCTCGGAACACCCTCCAGGTAGTGATGGTGATGGGGAGTGATGGTGATGGGGAGTGATGGTGGGGGTGGGAGTGATGGTGGTGGTGGGGGCGGGAGTGATGGGGGTGGCAGTTATTTCAGGGTGGTGTAGATGGTGGTTAGAATTGTTGTAATGGTGGTAGGGGATAGTGGTGACAATGTGATGGTAATGGTGGTAGGGGTGAAGGAATCGTGGTTGGGGTTATGGGGGGGTAGAATGTCTGTGGGGCAGTGGTATTGGGGAGGTAGTGGAGGATATGGGTAGTGATAGTAGTGGTGTGGGTGGTGGGTGGGTGGGCAACAGTATAGTTATGATGAGTTAATGAGATGGTTAGGTTAGACTAGGGTGATGAATCGTAGGGGGGATGACATACAGAGTGACGCACCCCACTAATGATGGGGACAATCCCTGCTGGTGGTGGGAGGGGCAGCCTGAGTGGTGATGGGGGTCAGCCTGAGGGTGGTGGTGGTGGGGATCAGCCTGAGGGTGGTGGTGGTGGGGGTCAGCCTGAGGGTGGTGGTGGTGGAGGTCAGCCTGAGGGTGGTGGTGGTGGGGGTCAGCCTGAGGGGTGGTGGTCAGCCTGAGGGTGGTGGTGGTGGGGTCAGCCTGAGGGTGGTGGTGGTGGGGTCAGCCTGAGGGTGGTGGAGGTGGGGTCAGCCTGAGGGTGGTGGTGGTGGGGGTCAGCCTGGGGGTGGTGGTGGTGGTGGGGGTCAGCCTGAGGGTGGTGGTGGTGGGGGTCAGCCTGAGGGTGGTGGTGGTGGGGGTCAGCCTGAGGGTGGTGATGGTGGGGGTCAGCCTGAGGGTGGTGATGGTGGGGTCAGCCTGAAGGTGGTGATGGTGGGGTCAGCCTGAGGGTGGTGATGGTGGGGTCAGCCTGAGGGTAGTGATGGTGGGGTCAGCCTGAGGGGTGGATGGAGGGGTCAGCCTGGGGTGGTGGTGGTGGGGTCAGCCTGGGGGTGGTGGTGGTGGGGTCAGCCTGAGGGTGGTGGTGGTGGGGTCAGCCTGAGGGTAGTGATGGTGGGGGTCAGCCTGAGGGTAGTGGTGAGGTCAGCCTGGGGGTGGGGTGGTGGTGGGGTCAGCCTGGGGATGGTGGTGGTGGGGTCAGCCTGAGGGTGGTGGTGGGGTCAACCTGAGGGTGGTGGTAGTTTTGGTGATGGGGACTCGCGCCAAACCTTCATGGATCATTCAGCGCCTGAGAAACGAGATTAACATTGATGTCCTCTTTGAGATCCTTCGGTTGTAATGTAATATATTGCAACAATCTGCCTCACATTTGTTAAATTTGTCATCTGAGGCAACAATACAGTTTGCTTTTCGTATTCTCTTCTATTTTCCCCATTAATAAGCTGAAATACGTCCTTATTGAACACCATGTAGTTTCCTGTGGTTTACTGCAAGGCAGTTTACATCGGCGCTGATGGTTAATGGGGTTTAAAACTTATCGACTACACAAGTGTAGTTAATGGTCCAAGTCTGACCGAAACGTCGTAATAAGCTTCTCTCTCCTGTGTGTGGGTTATTTGTGTATTGTTCCAGTCACGGTATTGTGTATTTTCGTTCTTTATCGACTATATTAGGGTCATTAAGGCCACGTAACCTTTAATTCCTATTAAACTTTAATACCTATTAAACTATGAGCACATATACACAGAGAAATATACCTCTTGGAGGATATACCCTTAATATCTGCGTTGAGCACTGCCGGGTCCTCGGTGAAGGAAGGTACAGACAGGTACGTTGTTCGCCAGGACGGGTCCTGTCCCGGGTCTTCATGCTGTGACCCGGCAGGTGGAAAAATAAACACATAAGCAGTATAATGTGATCCATTATTGACAACGTTTCGCCCACGCAGTGGGCTTTATCGAGTCACAGACAGTCTGTGACTCGATAAAGCCCACTGCGTGGGCGAAACGTTGTCAATAAAGGATCACATTATACTGCTTATGTGTTTATTTTTCCATTGTGTCGGTATTTTATACCATTTATTTCGACCCGGCAGGTGGACCAACTCTCATACAACTTGTTTTGGTATGTCAGATATGAGGACGAGAATGAGTACTGGAGTACTCAGGGCACAGTACTGAAGTACTGTGCCCTGAGGCAGAGAACTCATGGCAGAGAATCTCATTTAATAGTGTGAAGAGTGATGTTGATTGAGATGGAAGGAGATATAAGTGATGAGGTAATTATGAGTTACCTGTGATTTACCTGTGACCTGTCTGGGAAGTTTTTTCCTACTCCCACGGCCCGGTCCGGAGGCCAGACCTCCCAGTCGACTAAGCCGTTGCTGTTGGCAGTCCGCCGGCCCACATACCAATCACAGCCTGGCTGATCTGTCGCCCCAGGAAGGTAGTGATCCAGTTTTCCCTTGAAAATTTCCACACACTTCTACCATGAGGATTTAGTTTCATGAAACAAAACCGGGAACATCAGCAGTGTGCTGCTACCCTTTGTATGGTAGTTTCATGTTGGGAACATAAGCTATACAAGTTTCTCACTGAAATTCCGTCACAGAGGATAAGTTTCATACATTAGTCTAAGGAAATCTATCAATGTGAGATGGGAGCCTAGAGTAGAACGATGAGGAAAGCGTCAAACATTCAACTATGGCATTTATCAACTTGTCGGTTTTCTGAATTATTCACATTTAACTACGGGTTCAGTAATTACGGCAGCTTCAAAGATTTCTTCACAGCAGAGCTGGAGTTACTAATGGTAGGCACTGATGGTGAGCTTAGGGGAGAGGAAAGTGAGATTGTGAAGCTAGAAACACACACACACACGCACACAGACCTGATGGTGAGATGTGAAGGTGAAGGTTAAGATAGGCCTGGTCGTGGACTGGGCCGCGGGGGCGGTGATCCCCGGAATACCCTCCAGGTAGACTCCAGGTAGATAACGAGTTTTTGTGTAAGATAGAACTGCAAAAATGTTAAACGTATCTTCTTGGAAAATAAATTATTATACATATGATAGACATTAGGAGGAGGATAGTGACAATGACAACACACACATTAGTGGTGAAAATAATGATTGTGATATTAATAATGATAGTGACAAAATTCATGACAATGACGAAAGTCACAATAAGGATAAAATTAACGATAACAATAACGCTAATGAAGATATAATGAAGATAATGACGAAGGTGACAAAATTTGAAAACAAAATCATTGTTACTAGCCTTGATCTCAAGAGGAAGGGGGATGTCAGGAGAGTGAGGAAGGGGATGTCAGGAGAGTGAGGGAAGGGGGATGTCAGGAGAGTGAGGGAAGGGGATGTCAGGAGAGTGAGGGAAGAGGGATGTCAGGAGAGTGAGGAAGGGGGATATCAGGAGAGTGAGGAAGGGGGATGTCAGGAGAGTGAGGGAAGGGGGATGTCAGGAGAGTGAGGGAAGGAGGGATGTCAGGAGAGGGAGGGAAGGGGATGTCAGGAAAGGGAGGGAAGGAAGGATGTCAGGAGGAGGGAAGGGGGGGATGTCAGGAGAGTGAGGGAAGGGGGAATGTCAGGAGAGTGAGGGAAGGGGGGATGTCAGGAGAGTGAGGGAAGGGGGATGTCAGGAGAGTGAGGGAAGGGGGGATGTCAGGAGAGTGAGGGAAGGGGGGATGTCAGGAGAGTGAGGGAAGGGGGGATGTCAGGAGAGGGAGGGAAGGATGTCAGGAGGAGGGAAGGGAAGGGTGTCAGGAGGGGAAATGAAGGGAGGGTAAAAATGAGAGGTAAGGGAATGAAATAGAAAAACAAGAGACGTGAGAGAGTGAAAGGAAAATAAAGAGACGACAAGGGAGAGAAGAGAGAGAAAACGGGTGGGGGGGGGGTGAAGAAGTAGTAAGGAGGAGGTCACAGAGATGAAGAAGAGAAAAAAGTGAAGAAGTAAAGAGTGTAGAAGGAAGGAGAGAGAGAGAGAGATAGATAGATAGAGAGAGAAAATTGATGAGACACACCTGTTACGAATTTCCCGTTTTCTTCCAACACACCTCCGGCATTACACGTCTTCAAGAAGCTTGTTTAATATTTTTAATTCAATTTTTATGTCAAGCAAACAGGTAAATAAGGCAACCTATGTAAGTTTTCCCTAAGATTCCCTACACAGGGTTAGATATTTACAACCTTGCATAGTAAATTGTGTACATTACCAAACGTAACACAGTATTACCAAAGGTAACACAGTATTACCAAAGATAACACAGTATTACCAAAGGTAACACAGTATTACCAAAGGTAACACAGTATTACCAAAGATAACACAGTATTACCAAAGATAACACAGTATTACCAAAGGTAACACAGTATTACCAAAGGTAACACAGTATTACCAAAGATAACACAGTATTACCAAAGGTAACACAGTATTACCAAAGATAACACAGTATTACCAAAGATAACACAGTATTACCAAAGGTAACACAGTATTACCAAAAGTAACACAGTATTACCAAAGGTAACACAGTATTACCAAAGGTAACACAATATTACCAAAGGTAACACAATATTACCAAAGGTAACACAATATTACCAAAGGTAACACAATATTACCAAAGGTAACACAATATTACCAAAGGTAACACAATATTACCAAAGGTAACACAATATTACCAAAGGTAACACAATATTACCAAAGGTAACACAATATTACCAAAGGTAACACAATATTACCAAAGGTAACACAATATTACCAAAGGTAACACAATATTACCAAAGGTAACACAATATTACCAAAGGTAACACAATATTACCAAAGGTAACACAATATTACCAAAGATAACACAATATTACCAAAGGTAACACTATATTACCAAATGTAACACAATATTACCAAAGGTAACACAATATTACCAAAGGTAACACAATATTACCAAAGGTAACACTATATTACCAAAGGTAACACTATATTACCAAAGGTAACACTATATTACCAAAGGTAACACTATATTACCAAAGGTAACACTATATCACCAAAGATAACACAGTCAAACACTTTAATTTACTCAAATCGGTACAATATAACTGTTTCAAGAATAAATATTCACAATACCGTGACAGAAACATTGAGTTAATGAGACAAATTGAACCGAAACGTCGTCATACGTTTCGGTCTCCTATATGCGGGTTATTTGTGTATTGTTTTAGTTTTTAAGGGGGATTGGACGGGTATGCCAGTGGAAGGTCTCGGTCAGATGACCAAAAGCTCCAGTAGCGGGTCGTAATATGACTCAGACATTGTGTCACGAAACAGTTGTCCTCTTTCTAACCTGGAGTTTACCTGGAGAGGGTTTCGGGGGTCAACGCCTCCGCGGCTCGGTCTGAGACTAGGCCTCATGGTGGATCAGGGTCTGATCAACCGGGCTGTTACTGCACGCACGCAAACTGACGTACGGACCACAGCCCGGTTGGTCAGGTACTGACTTTAGGTGCCTGTCCAGTGCCTTCTTGAAGACAGCCAGGGGTCTATTGGTAATCCCCCTAATGTATGCTGGGAGGCAGTTGAACAGTCTTGGGCCCCGGACACTTATAGTGTTGTCTCAGTGTACTCGTGGCGCTCCTGCTTTTCATCGGGGGAATGTTGCATCTGTCGAGTCTTTTGCTTTCATAGGGAGTGATTTTCGTGTGCAGATTTGGTACCAATCCCTCCAGGACCTTCCAAGTGTATATTATCATGTCTCTCTCTCGCCTGCTTTCCAGGGAATACAGATCAAGGACCTTCAACCGTTCCCAGTAATTTAGGTGCTTTATCGTACTTATGTGTGCTGTGAAAGTTCTTTGTACACTCTCCAGGTCTGCAATGTCGCCAGCCTTGAATGGGGCCGTTAGTGTACAGCAGTATTCCAGCCTAGAGAGAACAAGTGATTTGAAGAGTGTCATCATGGGCTTGGCGTCCCTAGTTTTGAAGGTTCTCATTATCCATCCTATCATTTTCCTAGCCGATGAGGTAGATACATAGTTGTGGTCTTTAAAGGCGAGATCCTCTGACATTATCACTCCCAAGTCCTCCGTGTCACGATACAATTGTCCTCTTTCTAAGACCCGCGTCACGAAACAATTATCCTCTTTCCTGACGAATCTAACCCAACCTTCCACTGGTAACACCATACAAATAAACTTATCAATGGTACCCTCACAATAAGGTAACTACAGTTGCAAAGATTTTATATAGGAAAATCTAGAAAAGGTTTTAGAAGCAGTGGTACAGCTATGTACAGTGACTGCGAGAATTACATAGAGGCTGTGAACATATATGAACAGCGTATTACCGTAGATCTAACCTAAGATAACCCAATTAAGTCAAGCAATGTGACTTATGTGTCAGTATTATATTACAATATGCAGTATTTTATGCAGGAAGATAAGCATAAATTGTAATCAAGGAAGCGAAAATGAGAGAGAGAGAGAGAGAGAGAGAGAGAGAGAGAGACCGACCTTGGTTCGCCCTCACCCTCAAAAAATTAATATTAATATAAATGCTAACTGTGTGTGTGAGACGAAGAGGAAGGGAGGGAGGGAGGGACTGTTTACGTGAGAATGAGGAGACGGAGGCGACTAGAGGTGGTGGTAGCGTGGGAGGCAGTGTAGCAACCAGTGTAGACGCAGCGAGGGAGTCAGTATTAGAGTAGTAATTTAAACATTGTAAGTGATAGAACGGAATACTAGTGGAGGGGACAGAGAGAGAAGACAAAAGGGGACAGGGAAAATAAGAGAAAGGCTGAAGATGGACCTGGGAAGAAACGGTAGTAGAAAAAGTAGAACAGGGGACTGTATAAGGATTTTTTTTTTTACAAAGCAGTTCTTTACCCGTAAATTCAACTACATGGATGGTGAGGGAAGAGGGTACGGAAATTAGGGGTGGGTGGGAAATGGGAGGGAGTGAGGGGTAGTATGGGTGGAAATGAGGCAGTGTGGGAGGACAAGGGTATGTCAGCGGTGGGGGATGAGGTGGAGGAAGGGAGGGCATGGGGTGAAAGAGAGGGGATGGGGAGAGAGTGAGGCAGAAGTCCACAAAAGGGGAGGGGAGGGAGAGAGTGAAAGGGGTTGGGAACAGCGTTGTGTGTATATTTACCTTATTTTTTAGCGGGTTCTGGGCGCTGATGCCGTACTGAGTGCACCGATTTTCCCCCCTGACCTCTTAATTACGACCTCCTTCATGCGATGACGACGCATATCACAATCTCACCCAACCATAGCCTATAAATTAGCTAACGAGCTCTCTAGCCGCAGTACCCGACGCCTGGTAGCCCTTCTATCTAGATGTTTAGACCCTCGAGCTGATCAGGGCTGCCCAAGAAGTCATGGGTGTCAACTTTGTGTGAAGAAATGTTTGGAGTTTCCTCTTACAGGATCATTGACGTTAATGATGTCATTGTTATTGTCTTCTTGCGAGTGTGAATCTGTCATGTGGGAAGTGAATGAGGAATTATCCGCCATGTGCTGGTCATGAGGTCACATGGGCCATGTGCTGATAATGGGCTCTCATGCGCACACAATAAGTATGGTCGTAGAATGTTGTCATTGCCTTGTGTGTGTGTGTGTGTGTGTGTGTGTGTGTGTGTGTGTGTGTGCGTGGTGCGTGCGTGTGCGTGTACTCACTTATTCGTGGTTGCAAGAGTTGAGTCAGAGCTTCTTGCCCCGCCTCATCGGTAATCTCTACTAGTTCCACCCTCTCCTTGATCAAAGAGCTTCATCGTACCTCTTCTGTGTGTGTGTACTCACCTAATTGTGGTTGCAGGGGTCGAGACTCAGCTCCTCTGTGTGTGTGTGTGTGTGTGTGTGTGTGTGTGTGTGTGTGTGTGTGTGTGTTCAGGTGTCTATCTCTACCTCTGTCTGCGTGATGTGTCTCACCAGCCACAAACCATCTGTGTTCTTCCTCGACACCTTCCAGCAGACAGAGCCCACCAGGCGCAGGTTGTGGAGACACGGAGGCCGCCGCCTCTGGTTTGGTGTTTGTCTAGTAAACAGTGCCCCTCTTGGGGTTCTAATTTAATGTGATTGCCAACGCTAAACTATCAAGCCTAGTTGGGCAGTTCATGTCTGGTAAAGACAGTCTCTTTCCCCAAGAACAAATGAGGAGGAAGAGAAGGAGAGGAGGAAGAGAAGGAAGCGGAAAATAGACTTAAGGAAAATGAGAGAGAAGCAAAAACGAGAAGAATCAAATTATAGACGAGGAATTTTAAGAAAGAAGAAAGGCGCAAGTCACAACAGGATTCAAAGCAAATAAGTCATAGTAAAGCAAACAAGGAAGATTCAAAACAATGACTCAAAATAGACAAAGAAACCTTTACTTGGAGTCTGCTTGGAGGTTTTTTTTAGGGGTCAAAGCTCCCGCGGCCCAGTCCATGACCAGGTCTCCCGGTGGATCAGGGCCTGATCAACCAGGCTGTTACTGCTGGCCGCACGTAGTCCAACGTACGATCCACAACCCGGATGATTGGGTACTGACTTTAGGTACCTGTCCAGCTCCCTCTTGAAGACAACCAGGGGTCTACTGGTAATGCCCCTTATGGCTGGTGGGAGGCTGTTGAACAGTCTTGGGTCCCGGACACTTATTGCGTTTTCTCTTAGTGTACCAGTGACGCCCCTACTTTTCACTGAGGATATGTTGCATCGCCTGCCAAGTATTTTGCTTTCGTAGGGAGTGATTTGTGTGCTTATTGGGAACCAGTCCCTCCAGAATCTTCCAGGTGTAGATTATGATATATCTTTCTCGCCTGCGCTCCAGTGAGTACAAGTCAAGTGCTTCCAGGCGTTCCCAGTAGTTAAGGACTTTGATGGAACTTATACGTGCAGTAAAAGTTCTCTGTACATTATCTAGATCTGCAATTTCACCTGCCTTGAATGGGGATGGTAATGTACAGCAGTATTACAGCCTAGAGAGAACAAGCGATTTAAAAAGGATCATCATTGGCTTAGCATCTCTGTCTTGAGCGTTGTCAGGAGCCCAGGGGCCCTTCAGGCTTTAAGCTGCATATAAATATTTGTCAGAAAACTAAGTAGCTAGAAAGAGGACAAACCAGACGTGGAGAAAATCAGCAGAAATGCTCAAAAAAAAAAAAAAAGGAAAAATAAAAGAGAACGAAGGAATACAAAAAAAAAAAAAAAAGAGGAACCGCTTTGATGAAGCCAAACATTTTGAATAATTGCTTTGATGAAGTCAAGGTTTTAGGACGACCTTTACAATGAAGGCAAAACAATATTAAGTAATCAGTAAGATGAAGTCAAATATTATGAATAACCCTCAAGACGAAGTCAAAGATTATGCAAAACCTTCAAGACGAAGTAAAATATTATGCATAACCGGTGTAGCACAAAGCAAGATGGTGAGAGGCTAAGTGGAGAGTATCAAAATAAATAAAGTGAGCAAGTTAAGTGGGTAGTTAAGAGGGGAGGCAGGATGCTGCAGGCTAGACACGCTAACACCACATTATAAGTGTAATGAAACGTGCATAAAAGTGTACGAAGGGGCAGAGTAAGAGGGAGAAGGAGGAGAGTGGAGAGCAATAGGGAGGAGGAGGGGGGGAGTAAAAGATGGGAGGGGAAGAGCAATAGGGAGGAGGAGGGAGAGTAAAAGATTGGAGGGAGAGAGCAATAGGGAGGAGGAGGGGAGAGTAAAAGATGGGAGGGAGAGAGCAATAGGGAGGAGTAGGAGAGGGAGAGTAAAAGATGGGAGGGGAAGAGCAAGAGTAAGGAGGGAAGAATAAAAGAAGGGGCACAGTAGAACAGGGGAGAGAGAAAGAAGACATGAAGAGTAAAAGATGAAGGAAGAGAGAGAGAATAGGGAGAAGGGGAGTAGGAGTGTAAAAAAAATGAGGGGTAGCAGCAGTTTGAGTGGGAGAGGTGGAAGGGGAGACTCGTAGCCAACATCTTGTTCTGGGAGAGGGGAAACCAGATGACGGGAGGAGGGAAGGTCGCTGAAGGAAGGGTTAATCACACCATCCCATTTTTTGTACAGAGGGTAAGGAGGGAGGGAGCTGTGAGGAGAGAGGGAGTGAGAGAGGGAGCGAGAGAGGGAGCAGTGAGTGAGAGAGGGAGCAGTGAGTGAGAGAGGGAGCAGTGAGTGAGAGAGGGAGCAGAGAGAGGGAGCAGTGAGTGAGAGAGGAGCAGTGAGAGAGAGGGAGCAGTGAGTGAGAGAGGGAGCAGTGAGTGAGAAGGGAGCAGTGAGTGAGAGAGGGAGCAGTGAGTGAGAGAGGGAGCAGTGAGTGAGAGAGGGAGCAGTGAGTGAGAGAGGGAGCAGTGAGTGAGAGAGGGAGCAGTGAGTGAGAGAGGGAGCAGTGAGTGAGGGGGGGAGCAGAGAGAGAGGGAGAGAGAGAGGGGAGCAGAGAGAGAGAGGGAGCAGAGAGAGGAGCAGAGAGGGAACAGAGAGAGAGAGAAGAGAGAGAGAGAGCAGAAAGAGAGGGGAGCAGAGAGAGGGGAGCAGAGAGAGGGGGAGCAGAGAGAGGGGGAGCAAGAGAGAGGGGAGCAGAGAAGAGGAGAGCAGAGAGAGAGAGAGAGAGAGAGGCAGAGAGAGGAGAGAGAGAGAGGAGAGCAGAGAGAGAGAGGGGAGCAGAGAGAGAGAGAGAGAAGAGAGAGCAGAGAGAGAGAGCAGAGAGAGAGACAGAGAGGGGGAGCAGAGAGAGAGGGAGCAGAGAGAAGAGGGGGAGCAGAGAGAGAGAGGGGAGCAGAAGAGAGGGGGAGCAGAGAGAGAGGAGGGGGAGCAGAGAGAGGAGGGGAGCAGAGAGAGAGAGGGGAGCAAGAGAGAGGGGGAGCAGAGAGAGAGAGAGGGGAGCAGAGAGAGAGAGGGGAGCAGAGAGAGGGGGAGCAGAGAGAGAGGGGAGCAGAGAGAGAGAGGGGGAGCAGAGAGAGAGGGAGCAGAGCAGAGAGAGGGGGAGCAGAGAGAGAGGGAGCAGAGAGAGAGAGGGGAGCAGAGAGAGAGAGGGGAGCAGAGAGAGAAGGAGGAGCAGAGAGAGAGAGGAGAGAGAGAAGGAGCAGAAGAGGGGAGCAAGAGAGAGAGTGGAGCAGAGAGAGAGAGGTGGGAGCAGAGAGAGGTGGAGCAGAGAGGAGGGAGAGAGAGAGAGAGGGAGGGAGGGAGAAAGGGAGAGAGGGAGGGAGAGAGAGAGAGAGGAGGGAGGGAGAAAGAGAGAGAGGAGGGAGGGAGAAAGAGAGAGAGGGAGGAGGAGAAAGAGAGAGAGGGAGGGAGAAAGAGAGAGAGGAGGGAGGAGAAAGAGAGAGAGGAGGGAGGGAGAAAGAGAGAGAGGGAGGGAGAAGAGAGAGAGGGAGGGAGGGAGAAAGAGAGAGAGGGAGGGAGGGAGAAAGAGAGAGAGGGAGGGAGGGAGAAAGAGAGAGAGGGAGGGAGGGAGAAAGAGAGAGAGGGAGGGAGGGAGAAAGAGAGAGAGGGAGGGAGGGAGAAAGAGAGAGAGGAGGGAGGGAGAAAGAGAGAGAGGGAGGGAGGGAGAAAGAGAGAGAGGGAGGGAGGGAGAAAGAGAGAGAGGGGGGGAGGGAGAAAGAGAGAGAGGGAGGGAGAAAAGAGAGAGAGGGAGGGAGGGAGAAAGAGAGAGAGGGAGGGAGGAGAAAGAGAGAGAGGGAGGGAGGGAGAAAGAGAGAGAGGAGGGAGGGAGAAAGAGAGAGGGAGGGAGGAGAAAGAGAGAGAGAGGGAGGGAGAGAGAGAGGGAGGGAGGGAGAAAGAGAGAGAGAGGGAGGGAGAGGAGAGAGGAGAGAGAGAGAGGGAGGGAGGGAGAAAGAGAGAGGGAGGGAGGGAGAAAGAGAGAGCAGTAAGATTGAGGGAGAGAGAAAGAGAGAGCAGTAAGATTGAGGGAGAGAGAAAGAGAGAGCAGTAAGATTGAGGGAGAGAGGAACCAATGAGAGTAAGGTGAGAGATAGATTTAGATTTTGCAACCAGAGCTAAAGTTTATTGTGCACCTAACCCATCCTGTGCATGGTAGCACACGAACACATGGATACACAGAAGGCCTAGGAACTAGGTCCCAAAATAGGTTAACATGAGTACATCTGCATTATATTTCTACAATTGTTTTATCTGTTGCAAGCAAAATTAAAATTTACTTAATATGTCTGGTATCTTATTTTTAATAATAAAATACTTTGACATATCACATAGGTTATTATACTGTCTATATGTGTATTCCTTAATAACTGAATAATGAAGTAGCACACAAGTGACCATAATGCTGCCTACATACTTTGCATTTAGTTTCATTATCTGTGTCTGCCAAACTGCCTGAAGTACTTGTAAACAAACCTAAGTCTGGTTACTACAACATCAGTCTGTTCACACAGTAAGTTGCTCTGAAGATATGATTATCTAGGTTCATGTTATCATAGTGAGTGATCTACTCAGGCTTCTGCGTTCATACGATATTCACTTTCATCATTTACTTATCTCCTAATATAATTCATAATCCTAGACAGATGTATCAAAGTCACATTCTACATTTTTCTTCAGATATCAGAAACACGGCTGGAAACTGGACAAGTATCTTCACCAGGTGCCAGATCAACCAGGCTGTGATAGATATGTGGGGCAGCGGGCCTCCAGTAGCAATAGCCTGGTTGACCAAGCAAGCACCAAACGAGCCTGGCCCTGGCCCATGGCCATGAAGGAATAATTCAGTGTATGATTTAATTTCTAAAACTGTACATTAAACTCCCCTTTTCTCTGATTCTGAGTATATATACTTGTGTTCTCCAATAAGTATATTGTTAATCACTGTGTGAGTCAGTGATGACAGAGAATCAGTAATATTCAAAGAGTCAAGTTCAGTGTCATAAGTTAACTTTAGCGCCATTAGGATGGTAAACAATTCTTATGCCTAACTCATGACAGTTGCTAGAGTTCTTATCTAAGGAGGTGGTAACGAGCAGATGCAGCGGAGAGAGAGGGGAATAAGAGGGAAGGAGCTATGAAGTGAGAGAACTGTGAAGTGAGGGGAAGACCTGTGAAGAGAGTGAGTTCTGAAGGATGAGTCATATAAACCACGTTAATCTACACGGTATAAACCACGTTAATCTAATATAAACCATGTAAATCTGAACAATATAAACTACGTTAATCTAAACACTATAAACCACGTTAATCTAAACAACATAAACCACGTTAATCTAAGCAGTATAAAACACATTAGTATATACCGTATTTCGTATATATATATACAAAATCTATTATTTCAATAATTTCAACCAAAAGGTAAAAAAATCAGAAACTGGTGTTAATTTACAAGTTACGGATATCTGGAGGATTCTTCCAGAGGTCCACTTCCCCGCGACCCGGTGCCAGACCAGACCTGGTGGCTCCAGGACCGAGAAACAACGCGAGAGTGGTCATGGTGTGTTCCAGCGGTCACCCATCCAGTTACTGGCCACATCCTGTAGTGTTTAGCCTGACAGGGAGAGAGAGTGATTATACGAAGAAAAGATAGAGTGGGAAGGTTGCAAGAGACTCGGAAGAGAAGAGATACAAGGCAAAGGAAGACTTGAAAGAGAAGAAAATAAGAAATTTTATCTAGACGTGAATATCATATGAAGGGAGAAGAGATAAGTAGGGGCAAGAAGGAAGAGTAGGAGGGGGAGGAAGAATAAGGAGAAAGGGATGAGAAATACAAAAACTGGAGGAAAAAGGGTGTTTTCTGGCATCTTGTGATAAGAGTGGGTGGAGGGGCCGTGAGAACATGGAGGGAGGGGAGAAGGAAGCAGCGAGAGGGATGGGGTAGGGAAGAAGAGAAAAAAAAGGCGCGTAAGAGGTAGGGATATATTGTTTTTATTATTTTTTCAAGAAATTCAGTACATCAGTAACGTGCTGCTACATGAATCTATAGAGTTAAAGCGTAAGAAGAAAAGCTGGTTATGTTTCACCGTAAGGAAGACCAAGAGGAGAAAGTGGAAAGGAAAAGAGGGGAAGGAAATGGGAGAGAAAGAAGGGAATGCGTGAGAGGGGAGAAAAGGGAGGGAAAGTGTTGAATATGAATAAAAGAGGGGGATGGAAAACAATCACTGTGATAAGGAGAGACAGACATAATAATAATAATCATAATAATCATAATAATAATAATAATCATAATAATAATAATAATTAAGTGGTAGATTCTGCAAGCAAAACTGCCAACAAGCTAACAGGACTAAGACGTATCTCGTACCTATTCAACAGTAGAAGCTGCAAAACTCCGAACGAGGCACAAGTGCGTTAACACCTTGAGTATGCTCTACTGTCTTGGACTACCTCTCCCCCCCATTCGTCTCATCTACGACTTTCGGACAGAATAGAGCCCCGAGCAAGACGATTGATCTCTCGCCTGGATAGATAGATCTGTCACTTCGGCAGAGCCTCTAACACTGAAGAGATGTGGGTGATCTTACTTTTGTGAATAAAACCAATATTGTCAAGGTACCATACTTGACTCCACTTCGCAGACAGCGAGAAGACAGCTTCTGTATCACAAGACGGGCAGCAAACAGTAGCTACACATTGGATGTACCCTTATCAAGAACATCACCTCATCTGAGATCATTAATTCCTGGAATGACTCGAGTCTGGAACATGTTCGTACAACATAACATCGATGAAATAGTTGACCAAATGAAATTTCTGTCTCACAGGTGGCTCTAACATCATCCAGTTCCCTATATGTAAGTTTCATAGGAAAATAAAATTTTAAGACAATGCTAGATAAGACTTTCAAATGAGCTGAGGTAGGTAACAGCTCTCAGCTTGTAAATAACTAACAATTACAAAGGTTAAAAGATCTTAAAAGTAAAAAAATAATTGCTGTCATCCTAACCTCCTTCCTCCGCAAACAGTAGATGATTCATTCAATAATACATTAAAATACATAAATTAAAGATATTAAGGAAAGTACAGGTTGTACTGGTAACGAGATGGATACCTTGACACTAACTGTTGAATGTTAAATAAGAGAAACAAACTATGGAGAAATAGAGATAATTATGGAGGCAACGAATACGGAAAACAAAATGAAGACTGAGAATTAAATTCCATGACACAACGATGAGAAAGTTCGGATCCTACGTGATATGATACTAATATAAAAATGTGGACTTCGATGGAATGAGACTTTTCATAAACAAGAGAAGATAGGGTGACAAATTCAGTGAATAAGACCAGTAAGCAATGGAGACACACAATGTGTCCAGAAGTAATGGAAAGACCCATCCTTCCCATATAAATAGCTCATGAATCAACTGCCTATTAATATAAGATGAAGTAAAAACTGACATTAAAAAAAAATAGAGAACAAACCCGACAGAGGAAAACAAAGCGTCTAGCACGAGAGATCCGAATGCTTGCACCAAGACCCAGACACACATCGAAAACTACAACGCAGAACAGCTAAAAACCGAATCCAAACTAAACCAGCAGACACCGCCGAAGGAAAATGACAGTCAAGGATTAAGTGTTATGACTGAAGAGGAAAAACAATCTACTCACGACAAAAAATGACAGACGTGCTAGGAACTAAAGAGAAGCTTTCAAAGCGTATACATAACTCAACACTACAAGTTACAAAGGATTTTCAAGAGGTTTCACGTGAGTTACAAAGTTTCCATGGAGGATCACATGACTCATAAGAGGTTTATCAAAGGGTCTTATGATTACCAGTGAGATTTCAAGAGATTCATGAAAGTAACATTGGATTTCCGAAGAAATTAATACGAACAGAAATGAGATTCCCGGCTGTGATGGATATATGGTGTCAGCGGACCACCAGCATCAGCAACAGTCTGGTTGACCAGGCAAGCACCAGAAGAGCCTGGCCCAAGGCCGGGCTAAGAGTAGAAAAACTCTCAAAACTCATCAAATGTATATCAAAGGGTTCATTAAAGATTTTGAGTCCCCACAAAGGATGCGCCAAGATGCTGGTGATGAGGTTCTTGATCCAAGGCACTGAACTTATCCTTCCATTCCATGTATTGAACCTAAAGCCTTCGATTCCACAGGAGCTATATGAACCACACGGATTTAGCGCTTCTCCTCGGTTGAAATCAAACTAAAATAATAAGATTCCAGGTTCCTACTCTTGTTGGTGCGAGAGGTCGAGGAACCTGTAATCGAGGAAGCTGTGGCAAACGTTGTATTTTTAACGTTTACTCTCGTTTCCGAACCCAGTAACCCTGTCCGTGGTTGAAGGTCGTACTGCAGATAGGAATGAAGACAAAAACACATGTAGCACAGCACATCTTTAGTGTTAGTGTTTCGCTCCTTGGAACGAAACGTTGTACCAATAAAGTCTTATTCTGATATTTCTCTCTCTCTGTATTCGACACTGACTTTAGCACGGCTTTTGGCTCTTGAGGATACAGAACGTACGCTTCACAACGTTTTTACAAGGCTCTCTGACTCGTGACCATGGACAGCCTTGTGTCTCGAACGATTAAAATGAATCCGCTTGCTAGCCGTTCGTCCGCCCGGCGTCACATGAAACCTCGGTGGTGTACAGTGTGTTTTGCTGCCACCACTGTTGTGACTCCTGCGCTAACCCACAGTTTTTCCTGCCAAAGGACTCCACGGCGGTTTGCGCTGCATAAGAGATACTTAAGACCTTAATTGTTCGCAAGTGTTACAGTTAAGAAGAAAATAAGACTTGGGATTATTAAGCCCGGCGGGTTAATAACCCAGAATAACACACTGAAGCTAAGAAGTGTGGCTTATAGTTGTTGGAGTCCACAGGCTCTCTTCACTTGATTGCGACCCATAGACCAACACCTAGGTGTCTAGGTGAACAGGGTTAGAACTGTAAAATTTGTTCATGCATCTCGCTTCGTGTGGTACATTATCACACTGGCTTGTTAAGATCGTGAATTTTATCGATGAGGCGACAAGGCTCCGTGTCTAAGGACAATGTGGGATGGTATAAACCTTTGTAACGTGTGTGTGAAGTGATCAGTGTCCCAGAACCGAAAAGTTTTCATATAAATATTTCGAAGTGTTTGCTATCGTGTCTTGAAACAACAATGAGGGATATTCATCGGCTCTACCTGTGACCAATTTCGGGAGTTTTGTTACTCCCGCGGCCCAGGAGGTTGGCGACTTCAGCACTGTGACCTCTGGCTCACTAGTGCTACACTTACTGAACTCATTTTTAACGTACTCTGTTTATTGATGAATGACTGCGTAAGTCAACACAAAGTGAAACTTTGAGTATATTTGATAAGGTTCATGTGGGGTTCTTTTCATAGATTTGGTAATATTAACAGACGATGAGCTTGGTTTTTGGTAGCGTTTAATGAGGCGTTGGATATATGGGAGCTGAGAGCCTATGCCTGTGTCCGTCTCGTATGCCTACTCCGGATGATACTGATCTACTCGGCCGCCCGGCACTGAGGCATTCAAAAGGCAGGCCTCTGATTGGCTAATGCCAGATCACATGGGCAGAGGTTGGAAATCACGTGAACAGCCGTGGTGCAGCCGTTATAAGTACGAACCGTACAGCTCGGGCATGCTACGTATGGCGTCTCGACATACAACTATACAAACTAAGGGCAACAGGCAACAACTCTCAGCTGATTCTATACAATGTCAAAGTACACAACAGTTGAACATTATACTTCACATGGATATTATCGTGACGGAACAATCTACATTACTATATGATGCATCATGATACATAGGAATTAATTAAATGAGCTCATTCCAGAAAAATCATGATAAAAGAGATAAAAAAAATTTGTTCGATCGAACTGTCTTCATGTGATCTACGAATTCTGAGGAAACTTTGAGAACAGGTTGGACAAATATTTCACTTAAAAGGTTTGGATTTGAAGATAGATCTTCCTAGTATGAAATTGTAGCTTAGTGTACCGCCGTTCCTCTGTTCTTACGTTCACTCATAGATGAAACAGTAATAAAGATTTCAAATATAATAGTCTGTGTACATGGTCAATCTGTAAGACGACCAGATTATAATCTGAGAGTAGCGGCAGCATTAAGAGTACTTAGAGAGACCTCCGTGTCTAATGCTCTGACCACATCCTTACATTAATTCCACTTCTAAAACCACGACTAATACACTACCTCTTGTTGGTATTTTGTCAGGAAAATGAGAACATTTCTGGTTTTACATGTTTTAGCCTTATGACCAGTCCAGTGGAACGCTTGGTCACTTGACGAAGCCTTCCACTGGCTTACACGTCCACACAGTAAAAAAAATATATATTGACAAAAATGTACCACATATAATTACTTAACTGCCTCTTATAACTTGGCAGAAATCTCCTTATTTATGCTCCTGCTCTTAATTTACTGTCAGTTAAAGGACTGTATAACCCTGGTGGGTCTAGCGCTTAGTTTTGATTATAATAATGTCAGTTAAAACATACTAACAGCCTGACTGATCAGTGACCAGGCCTTAGTGGATGAAGGATCGAGCCTTCATTATTCCTTGACCTAAGTGACCTACACGAATTCAACGCATTACAAAAATTAAATACTATATAAAATATTGAACAACTGAGACATTGTGAATAAAGTCAGGCGTCAGAAGATTTTATTTATATACTCTATTAATATTAGTAAGTGTAGAGGGAGAAAAGAATTACGAAGAGGAGGAACACATGGAAGTAACAGCAGTAGGTACGTAGACAACAACCCTTTTACCCCAGGGAGGTACTGCCCTCCTATTATACCAGGGCGAAACGGAAGCCTGTTAAACGTTTTGAACTGTGGCAGAATTGCTTGATCTCTTTTTGTATGATATACGTGCAAGATGACAGGTGCGGCTTACATACTTATATTTACACTCATTATACACGTATCTTTAATTTCCTGTCTCTCTTAATAATTCGTAATCCTGTAATATTTCCGTTTCAATTTAAGGAGGATTGGTCTGAGACTGACTCACGGGGGCTATAATCTCGGAAATCTCTCTCTCACACACACACGAGCAGTGATTCGACCCCTGCAATGACAAATAGGTGTGTACACACACACATCTCGTACTTGCGTGTGTGTGTGTGTGTACTCACCTCGCCTAGTTGTACTCACCTAGTTGTGTTTGCAGGGGTCGAGTCAAAGGTCATGCTCTCGCCTCTTCACTGGTCGCTACTAGGTGTCACTTCCTGCTCCAAGAGCTTTACCATACCTCCTCTTAAAGCTATGTATGGATCCTGCCTCCACTACATCACTTTCCAGACTATTCCACTTCCTGACAACTGTGACTGAAAAAAATACTTCCTAACATCCCTGTGATTAATCCGAGTCTTTAATTTCCAACTGTGACCCCTTGTTGCTGTGTCCCATCTCTGGAACATCCTCTGTCCACCTTGTCGATTCCTCTCGGTATTTTACATGTTATCATATGCCCCTATCTCTCCTGTCCCCCAGTGTCGTCAGGTCGATTTTCCTTAACCTCTCCTCGTAGCACATGCCCCTTAGCTCCGGGACTAGTCTTGTTGCAAACCTTTGCACTTTCTCTAGTTTCCTTACGTACTTGGCTACGTGTGGGTTCCAAACTGGTGCTGCATATTTCAATATAGGCGTAACGTACACGGTGTACAGGGTCCTGAACGATTCCTTATTGAGATGTCGGAATGCTGTTCTTAGGTTTGCTTGGTTGATGTGCGCCTCAGGAGATGTGCCCGGTGTTATACTCACCCCAAGATCCTTTTCAGTCTGTTGTCTTCTTTGCCCTTCCCCAATCTTCAAAACTTTGCACTTAGTGGGGTTGAACTCCAGGAGCCAGTTGCTGGACCAGGCCTGCAGCCTGTCCAGATCCCTTTGTAGTTCTGCCTGGTCCTCGTCCGACTGAATTCTTCTCATCAACTTCACGTCATCTGCAAATAGACACACTTCTGAGTCTATTCCTTCCGTCATGTCGTTCACAAATACCAGAAACAGCACCGGTCCTAGGACTGACCCCTGTGGAACCCCGCTCGTTACAGGCGCCCACTCTGACACCTCGTGTGTGTGTGTGTGTGTGTGTGTGTGTGTGTGTGTGTGTGTGTAAATAAACATATATAAATATGCAAAATTCTCCACAAACATATTATATATCGTAATATTTATGCGAACATCCGTATTTGCAGAATGACAAAGGTGTTAATCCAGAGCACTGATGTACATATTCATGCTTTACACTAAAACAACTATCCCTACCTGACACTGATATAAATATCCAAATTAACATTGACATTCATACAGATAGCGGCGATTATTGAAATATTCACGGGGGGAGGGGAGGGGGTTCTTAAATAATGAGAAAGAGGACGAATTTTATCGGGAAATTATTTACGTTAATTGGTTGTTAAGTATTTTAAATTTGGTGATGACAAGTTCTGGAACAGACAAGCGGTGATGATCAGCAATATAATATATATATATGTATATATATATATATATATATATATATATATATATATATATATATATATATATATATATATATATTATACGTGCTCACGCACGTTCTCACATGCAATCACGCGCGTCCTCATGCACGTCGTAACACGTCCATACACACGTTCTCGCACTTCCTCACGAACGACCTTCACACACGTCTCCCACGCACGTCCTTACACGGCATCACACACATCCTCACGCACGTCCTTCACACGTCTCCCACGCACGTCCTTACACGGCATCACACACATCCTCAAGCACGTCCTTCACACGTCTTCCACGCACGTCCTTACACGGCATCACACACATCCTCACACACGACCTTCACGTATCCTTTATTATTATTCGGAAGCGCTAAATTCGCAGGGTTAATACAGGGAATAGGAGGTATTAAGTTAGATCTGAAGAAGGGTGAAGTAACTATATCTTCGAATTAAAAGCTCTTTATCAGGAGTACTGGATACTTACACAATGATCATGGAGTCCAGGCTGTTGTATATATCCAGTATTGTATCCAGCACTGTATCAAGTGTTGCATCCAGCACTGTATCCAGTGTTGTAAGGCGAACATAAGTGTCAGTAAACAAGGTGTGTTTACAAACAATTTCCCTTCTTAAAACATTATATATATATATATATATATATATATATATATGTGTGTGTGTATGTTATGCAAATTTGCACCAGAAAACATGAAGCATATCTTGAACCATGGAAGCAATAAGCGTCCTGGGTATCAGTGACATACTAGATAGATGTAATGTTAGTCCTTAGGAAGAGAAATTGGTCATTTAACTACAGAAGCTCATTACTGAAGATTACCTGTAATGAGTATTGGACGCTGTAATTTGCTGTATTGAGGATTACGCCAAGACTTTTTTAGGGATAGGATGGAGGGAAGAAATTGTCATGGTGGGTAAGGACGGGGGGAGAGGGGGTTGCTGCCTTCATTAGTGGAGTTACCTGATGGAATGGTTGCAAGGTGCTCGCGCAGGTTCAATGTAGCAGTGGCCTGAGAGTGAGGTGGGGAAAGTTGTGTGATGGGGTGGGGATTGGTGATGGGGTGGGGGTTGGTGTTGGGGTGGGGAGGATGGGGTAGAGGGCAATAAGCTTCCACATGTTCCTTTCCACCAGCTATATATACACAGGTGTGTCTCTCTAAAGAGTATATATATACAATGAGAAGTGTGTCCCAGGATATACAAAGATTACAATCTCTAGGCTCACTCTCGAAGCAGCTTTCCCTTCCCTTATACACACTAAACACTGACACACCATCAATCTAACTTTTACCTTAAACTTTCTTTTCAGGACAGTAACCATAGTTGTATCCATCTACCCAGAGCTTTACTGAATTATTTAACATAATTGAGAAACAAAATCAATGAAAAATTATCAATACTTATTAGAGAAGGAAATCAGAATTAACAAAATATTTACTACGGCTTCTATTAATTTTTTTATCTTATTGCTTAAATAAAAATATTTCTAAACACACTACAAGTACAGTCCCCAGAAATTTTCTCAATAAAGAAGATGTGATTACTGTGGGGAAATAAATCATTAGACCAAGTTTATTTAGTCTTTAATGAGTCTTCGTTCCTTGATGCTGGTGAGGTGCTCGTGATCTAAGGAACTGGACCTGTGCTCCAATTCCCTGAATCAAGCCTGAATACCTTCCACTCTCCCAGGCGCTGTATGACCCCCTACGGGTCTTGCAGACTTCATGAAGTCTGCATTTAATCTTGGGCTTTTTAACTCCTAGTTTCACTTTCGCCCATAACATTTTTTTTTTTTACCTCGGCTGTTTTTCATGGTTTGCTGGTTAGAGCCTATTTGGGTTCCTTATTTTCCCACACATCACTTTCCATATGGAGGTTACAGCAAGACCACCCTCCCACCACTGGTCTTAGTAAGACCACTTACTACTGGGTTGGGGAGGAAGGAATTAGGGAAATTAATGGGTGAAGCTGGGAAAGGTCAGTGACCTCAGGAAAAGTTCTCTCTTCCAATGGGTTAAACTGGCAGGAGTTAAAAATGAGCGAGAGGAAAACTTAGGGCCCTAGTGCTACACTTTTCTTGCTATAGCCTAATTCCCAGGGTTCTTCAGACTGACCCTGGTTGACCCTAGCACATCCTTGGATAAACCAAGTCATTCTAGTGGGCTTGGATGGTCCTGACATCTGCTCATACTGGTTTTCTTCTCAGTTACCACTACTGATCAATATTACCCCTCAAGAGAGGTTCCTTGATGCTGGTGCGGGGCTCTTGATCTAGGGAATTGGATCTGCACTCCAGTTCCCTGAATTGAGTCTGAATACTTTCCATCTCCTCCCCCCCCCACAGGCGCTGTGTAATCATACGGGCTTAGCGCTCCCCCATAATTATAATACTGATCAATATTACTACTCCTCAATAATAACTAGTGCTTAATACTACTACTGATCAATATTAACTATTGATCACTAGTTAAGAGGGAAGGGAACTGGGAATAAATAACGAACTAACACCACACAAATAAACCGCACGTAGAATAAAGACTCATATGAAGACGTTTCGGTCCGAATTTGGACCATTGACAAGTCGCTTGTCAATGGTCCTAGTCGGACCGAAACGTCGTCATAAGTTTCTATCCACTATGAGCGGGTTATTTGTGTATTGTTCCAGTCATCATATTGTCCCTTTTTGTCCTTTATTGAACTAACACTTTTCAGGGATATCCCAACACATATGTCACCGCCGCTGACGCCACCGCCGTTGCCGCTGCTGACGCCGCCGCTGCCGTTACCACTACTACCTCTGCCGCCGCCACTGCCGCTCCTGGCATAAATGATGGTGGTTTGTGCTTCAACTGTATCTTGACAATTGCCCTAATCAATATGCAGATTAGTCTCGCTCAGCTGTCACTCACTGCTTCCCTCCCCCTCTCTTCCCCCTCTTATCTATCCCCCTCCCGTCTATCCTCCTCCCGTCTTTACCTTCCGGTAAACATCCACACAACCAGCAAGGAAATTATCGTCTTTCTTTTTTCTTCTTCTCTGGTTTTCGTCATTTAAGAGCTAGATATTTTTATCGCTGTTGTTCACGAATGCGTGAGTAATTGCGGTGGTTTGACAGTTCTTGCTCGCGGTGATTTGCGTGACACTGTTCGCTGAAGGAGGGTGGATTCGAGGGGAGGGGTGTTTGTTTAAGAGGGGGATGTGCGATTCGGGGATATAGGGTTCGGAGATGTGGGGTTCGGAGATGTGGGAGATGTGGGGTGATGTAGGGTGAACCTCCCACTCTGGGGAGGAGCAGATCACTGAAGAGTCCCTCTCAACCAATCCTCCAGACTCCTGCACCGACAACCATTCAATCAGAGCGTAACTACTGAATTTTCCCCAGAGATGAATCTCCTCTTTTGTCCTCTGTAACAACCTTAACTATGGTAGTGCATGCCAACCAGGAATTATCTTAACTGTCGTACACAGAAAACCCATGCGCTGCGCCGAGTGTTTTGTCTTTTTTTGTAGCAAAATAATTACTGGAAGTAGATCGTGGAACCATCAGACATGTGTTGGTCCACTCACTCGACCGAGGAAGCTAGGTTTAATGTAAGACATTGTGTGATTGTACATGAGGGTAGTTACGGGCCCCAGGCAGGGAATGACCCGACTCTCTCTCGTTTTGTTGCGATACTTATCCTTGTCCTGAGGGTGTGTGTGTGTGTGGGGGGGTGTATGTGTGTGTGTGGGTATGTGTGTGGGGTTGTATGTGTGTGTGTGTGTGTGTGGGTGTACGTCCGTACGTCCGTACACTCACCTATTTGTGAATACAGAGGTCGAGTCGGAGTTCCTGGCCCCGCCTCTTCGCTGGTCGCTACTAGGTCCACTCCATGTTCTAAGAGCCTTGTCATACCTCTCCTTAAAGCTATGTATGGATCTTGCCTTCACTGTGTGCGCGCGTGCGTGGATGTGCGTACGTACCCGACGATTTGTATTTGCGAATATCGTTGCATGACTCCTTGATGTCCGTCGAGCGGTTCTGACAACGTACCCTATCATACCTACTCTTAAAACTGTGCATGGAATTTGCCTCCACCAAATCTGCACACAGAAATCATTCCCTACAAAAACAAGACTGGGAAAACGGTGCAACATACCCCCAATGAAAAGTAGGGGCGCCATTAGTACACTAAGACTATTTAACAGACTTCCACCAGGCATAAGGGGAATTACCAATAGACCCCTGGCTGCCTTCAAGAGGGAGCTGGACAGATACCTAAAGTCAGTACTTGACCAGCCAGGCTATGGTTCGTACGTTGGACTACGTGCGGTCAGCAGTAACAGCCTGGTTAATCAGGCCCTGATCCACCGAGAGGCCTGTTCAAGGACTGGGCCGCGGGGGCGTTGACCCTCCGGAACACCCTCCAGGTAGACTCCCAGTAGATAGACCGCTTCCACATCCAGTGCATTCGTTTCCTACCACCTTCACCACACAGGCCTGGCCCAGGGCCGGGCTGCGAGACCAGAAAATCTCATGAATCCCCTCAAAGGCAAACCATGAGACTGAAAATGTATTTCCTAACATCCTTATGAAATATCTTGCGGTAGGAAAACTCTCTAAATCCATCAAAGGTATATTAAGGGTAAAAGCATCTGTAGTTGTAGCATTTGTCTATGGCCTCTTGTTCCTGGCCTTCACATTTCAGTCTGTCCACTCAATCCATTCCATCAATTCTACTTGAGTACCTTGTATGTAGCAATCATGTCTCCCCCAGAGTCACCATGTTCAGTTCCTTTAGTGTCTCCTTTTCACAAACATTAACAGAAAAAGCAACGAAAGACGACAGATTTAAACAGTTTCTACCTTGAGGTCTAGCTCAGACGAGAGAAGATCAAACAGAATGGCAACTGGTGGGCTCATTATGGAGGACAACAGGTAACAGTAAGAGAAAATTAACAGATCCGTTACTCAGGTGAACTATATCTTGTGTGGACCAGCATCCCATTATATTTTGTTAAATTAAACACATGTGCAACACTTACTTATCTTCATTGTGGAAACGTTTCGCCCGCACAGTGGCTTCATCAGTCCAATACAAAGAAGAATGGTCAATCAGACTTATCAAGATTGATGGACTGATTACATCGACTCCAGGCTGAGGGACTGATTACCTCAAATTTCTTCTGATCTTTACCACTCGTCTTTGTACTGGACTGATGAAGCCACTGTCTGGTGAAATTTTTCCACTTATCTAATTTATCAACTTGTCGGTTCTCTGAACCATTTATCTACATAACCTTATATTTTGTTAACATTTGACATATTAGGACAAACTCCAAATGAATTTCATTACTAACGTTGATTTTCACACCTGTTGCAGGTAGGACACGACGGACACGCGCAGATCAAGGTAACCTTACCTGGTGTATACATGTTCTTGTTTCCCGAGGCTATTAACCCGGGAAACAAGAAGTGTGCTATTGGGATGATGTAGGTGCTAGATCAACCAGGCTGTGATGGATATGTGGGGGCAGCAGGCCCTCAGCAGGAACAGCCTGGTTGACCAGACAAACACCAGACGAGCCTGGCCCATGGCCGGGCTCCGGGAGTAGAAAAAATTCTCAGAACTCTTCAAAGGTATAACAAAGGTATGTACTACTGAGATAATAGACTGATGTACTACTGAGATGATATTCAAAACAGAAGATGAGGTAATCAGTCGCTAAGTCATTCAACAGTAAACAGAAAGGACCGTTCCAAGGCTGGCACCACAGCCTGGCTCATCAGGACTGCTGCTTCATTTAAGACTCGTGACGTTGAGTCTCGACTTTTTTTTCACTAAATGATCTTTAAACTGCCCCTTGAACGACCTCGTTTAATGTGTTCAACGACTGAGTGCCACACTGACCCACCTCACAAGATGTGTACATCGAAAAGTTTTGTGTGTGTGTGTGTGTGTGCGCGTACTCGCCTAATTGTGGTTGCAGGGGTCGATTCATAGCTCCTGGTCCCGCCTCTTCACTGGTCGCTACTGGGTCCACTCGCTCCTGTTGTGTGTGTGTGTGTGTGTGTGTGTGTGTGTGTGTGTGTGTGTGTGTGTGGAGGTTACGACTTACTCGCAACAGGTTCAAACGCTACCTGTTCCGTGGATTGTAGGCTATTCATTAGGCCTAGGCTAATAAAAATTCTAGGCCGGTTACCACACCGATACTATTGCAAAAATAATGTGTATGTGTTTTTTTCTTGCGGTATTTGTGGCTGTAATTTGGCAGTTTCTGCCAAGTACCAGATCAACCAGGCTGTGATGGATATGTGGGCCAGCAGGCCGGAAGCAGTAGCAACAGCCTGGTTAACCAAGCAAGCCTGACCCAGGGCCGGGCTGCGAGAGTAGGAACACACTGGAAACCGGCCAAAGGTATCGCAAAGGTGAAGGTGCTGCCCAGCATGACTCTGGTTTCGGACACTGAAGAAAATACATTGCAAAATAAGCTGTTACTGGGACAACGTTTCGCTCTGTAGGGAGCTTTATCAAGATGTGGAAAAAAGTCACTTTTGTACAGTTCAGAATATTAAAGGAAAACGTTCCGCCACACAGTGGCTTCATCAGTCCAATACAAAGAAGAATGGTGAAGATCAGAAGGAGTTTGAGGTATCAGTCCCTCAGCCTGAAGTCGATGTAATCAGTCCATCAATCTTGGAAGGTTCATCAATCATCAGTTTTGGAAAGATTGATGGACTGAATACATCGACTTCAGGCTGAGGGACTGATTACCTTAAACTCCTGGATCTTCACCAGTCTTCTTTGTATTGGACTGATGAAGCCACTGTGTGGCGAAACGTTTCCACAATAAAGATACGCAAGTGTTGAACATGTGTCTAATCAACATGTCGGTTCTGTGAACCATTTATCAACATTCTGGTCACTTGGGCGTTGAATCTCCTTTATGGTTACATAAATGGGAAACAGTATCGACAAGTTAATAAGACACATGTGCAACACCATAAAGATACCCAGGTGTTGCACATGTGTCTTGCCCATTGATTGGTGATTCCCTTGATGTGGAATGCAGGTCAGTGTGGTGGCACGCTTAACCAGTGTCGGTGTGACAATTATCCGGTAAACTTTACAATCGCTGGACCATGAAGGTGAGGTTCGCACTGTGCTCTCGTGTCCATGCTGGGTGACCACTAGTCTCGTGAAACAGCTGGGAGGGGTTCATATAGTTATACTACTGGGTGAGGTTAGATTTGAGAAGGATTTGCCTAGTGTGGGCCAGTAGGCCAACTGCAGTGCTCTTCCATTCTTATATTTTTGTATTACTGGTGTGTTACAGATACAGTGCACAAGCATTGGATAAGTAAGCTTAGTTTGATCTCCTGACTTATTTACTGATCCACTTAACCTATCCACCTTATTTTTTACTTAGCCCATTTAGACCTTAGGTATTTTTCCTTGCATCTTACCTATCCACATCAATCCTTACGTATCCACGTCAATCCTTACCTATCCACGTCAATCGTTACCTATCCACGTCAGACCTTACCTATTCACCTTGTGCTTTACTTAGCCCCATCAGATCTTATCCACCTCAGACCTTCAATTTGCTCCTCAGACTTTACCTGTTCCTCTCCAACCTTATCTATCCACCTCCCGAGCTTATCTAATCCTTCCTCATACATAACCTATCCACCTGACCTACTCCCAGGTCTGTGGGCTGTCAGGGGGTGTCCGTATCCCTCTCATAAAGAGAGAATATGTTAAGCCTTTAGATGAGCACTATTTCATCTCTTATTGACTCTGGGTATCAGCTAATCCCTCGACATACGCGGCTCACTTATTCATCACCCTGGTTTACGACTGTCGCGGAATTCGCGATCGCGAGCGGGAGAACATAGCGCTGGGTTTTATTCGCTTTGAAGACACGAATTTAGCGAATTATCGGCGGCCGGGCCATCACATCGCGTGTTATTGACTAGAAATATCCAAGGTGGCAGGAACCGTCTTCCCTAATCACAAGTTTTTTGATAGTTGCATAATCATTAGCAGGGTTTATCGCTGTGCGGATTTCCAGTTGCAGAAGAAAGGTTGATTAAGGAGGCTCATTTGCACGAATCTCCATCGTGGAGTTGGATTCCCTTTGGTACAGTGTAATATTAGTTTAAGTGGGAGTCGCTGAACTGGTATGGGTCGTACAGCACCTGGACAATGGAAGGTAATCAGTTATGATAAGAAGGGGCGAGTAGGTCAATTCCCCTTGGCCAGGGCCATCGCTTAAGGGGTGGAGGTGTGTAGAAAAAGCATAACCCCCCCCCTCTAAATCCCAGCATCATATCAATAATATAAATTCCCCTCCCCCTGTATGTGTGATGACAGGCCATCCTGAAAGGTGGTAACTCCCAAAAGTAACTCCAGCTTTGCTGCAGTCACTATTATTTTAAAGCTACCAAAGCTATCCATAGTTTAAATGCTTGACGATATTCGGGACTACGGTGCTCCTAACACCTCCAAGACTCAGGGACTGTTTACATCTTTTGCATCTGTCTTCCAGTTATGTCTTTGAATTTGTATTGATAAAGCCACTGGATGGCGAAACATCTACAATACCCGGATGTTGTACATGTATCTAATTCTTCACAGTTTACATCAGAATCACACTTTCTAACATTATGTAGAATAGGTTAGATAAGCAATTCAAGTGTTCCCACTATGTAACACTGAAGAGGGCAGCGACACAATTCAAGTTTTCACACCACGTAACACAATCTAGAATAGGGTAGCCCCACACACACACTACGACCGTACCCAATTCTGCTAAAAAGAAAAATATTGGCATATCGCGTGCCAAGGAGAGGCACGTCACAAGTCAAACGTAACTACGTTGTAGCTATAATCTTGGTGTATAGATTTTGATTACTGCAACCTGTCACTGGCTCCACTATTGTTCCTAATGTAGGAGAGGTCGTAGAGAATTGTATCCCTGGTCAGACTGTCGGAGTATAGATTGTTCTGCTCAGATTGTTATGGTCAGATTTGTGTTATCAGATTGTGGTCAGGCTGTTTTATAACTTTGAGTTACCTTTGATGGGTTCTGAGAATTTCTTTACTCCCGCAGCCCGGCTCTGGGCCAGGCTTATCTGGGGCTTGCCTCGTCAACCAGGCTGTTGTTGCTGGTGGTCTGCTGGCCCACATATCCATCACGTCCAGTTTCCTCTTGGAAGCTTCTACGATTGTTCCGGCAGTGTTTCTGTTATCTTCTTGGTAAGATATTAAAAAAATCTAGGACTATGGATGCTGATACAATGTTCTTTTACTGTGCCCAAGGCGCCTCTGCCTTTCACTGGGTTTATTCTCCCATATCTCTCACTCTAGTATGTTACAGCAGTGTGCAGATTTGGGACTAGGCCCTCAAACACTCCACTCCAGCCAGTAAATATTTATGACTATGAAGCATTCCCAGTAATTTAAATGCTTTATTGGCTTAATGTGGGCCTTAAATGATGTCTCACCTACCCTGAACGGAGACGTCAACATTCAACAATACTCTAAGTGAGAGAGAACAAGCGCTCTGAATAGATTTACACGAGCAATATTTCTCTTTGTTTTGAAAATTCTTACCGTCCACTCGGTCATTTTCCTGACCGTCGTGACATTTGCCTTATTGTGTTTTTTGAACGAAAGGTCAGTCGACATTATTATTCTCAGTTCCTTCACGTGTTCTTTTCGTTCTATTTGGTAATCCTCTTGTATTTTGTATACAGTGTCCCTTTTGAGGTCAGGTTGTTGTCAGGTTTTAGAAAGACTGGAGGTAGGTTACTGTTATAATAAGGTTATGGTCAACTTGTCGTGTTCAACTTGTCGTGTTTAGTTTGTCCTGGTCAGATTGTGCCTGGCCATTGTGATTGTTGGGCGACACATTTAGTGCGGGTTTGTGCCTCTCGTGAGCGAGGGTTACCAGTTATAACAAAGTGGATGCAGGGGGAAAAGTAGGGTGTTTCTCGGTTATGTGAGACGGGGAAAACGAAACTGTCATAGGAAAAGATTGCGAGTGCCAATAACAGTGCCAGGTGGACTGTCAGGGCGTTGGGGGGAGAATCAAGGGGATGGGGGATGCTTAGGGGAGGGGTGTAAGAAGCAGGGGGAAAATGGTAAGGGGGAGCACACCCTTATGGTACGTAAGAGTTGACAATCTTTAAGAAGAAGGTGGAGACGTGGGGAGTGAGAGATGGGGAGGAGAGGGAAGGAGGGGAGGGGGAGGAGGGGAGAGGGTCTGGCATACCTTGTGTGGTGCCATTTATAATCTCAGGGGCATATATCGTCTTCGCATGATCGTGCCCCGCTCAGTGCCATAAATTCCGGCCACAAAAGCTCCAATTTGCTGCACTTCAGACCTGACCGAAGTCATAAAGCAGGGAATGTGCAACCCATGGTGGCACACCTGTCTTACCATGGTGGCACACCTGTCTTACCATGGTGGCACACCTGTCTTACCATGGTGGCACACCTGCCTTACCATGGTGACACACCTGTCTTACCATGGTGATCCAATACTGTATCAAACAGTGCCGCTTCATTGCTGATCCAACATTCGATTAAGTGAAATTTATTACATTCCAGGACCAAGGGATACGAGACTGCGAGATACTCTTTCAGGGCACCAGAACACCCCGAGGGAGTAAGACGCCTTCAGGGCAGTAGGATGCATCCTTCCAACCCCCCCCATTATCAGAATCCTGAACTGAAACACACACACAGATGAATCACAGGGATGTTAGGAAGTATTTCTTCAGTCATATAGTTCTCAGGAAGTGGAATAGTCTGGAAAGAAGAGGTATGACAAAGCTCATGGAGCAGGGAGAGAGTGGACCTAGTAGAGACCAGAGAAGAGGCGGGGCCAGGAGCTGTGACTAAACCCCTGCAACCATAATTAGGCGAGTACACACACACAGTTCACAAATACACAGTACATCAATGCCAAATCCAGTGTTGTCTATAGACATCAATTTTTCGTCTTAAACGTGTAGTTATATTTGAAATTGTAGCGTAGTAGCTGATCGTGTAGTGGGGCGTGACGGTAGTACATGATGACGGTATATCACGCATCAGTATATCCACTATATTCGCTCTCTTCCAATATTCCAATAGGCACAATGGTATATGTCCCTGGCATACCTTCTCTCTCTCTCTCTCTCTCTCTCTCTCTCTCTCTCTCTCTCTCTCTCTCTCTCTCTCTCTTACCTTCTACACACAAGTCCCTTTAAACTAATGTACATATAAAAGTGCTTTTGTACGTTTTTACACAGGAAAATTATTTTGTACTTTTGTACACAAGAATTCTTTTGTACTCTTTTCCACAAATCTTTTTTGTACTTTTGTACACAGAAAAATCTTAATGTATATTTTAAGCAGAATTTTTTTATATATAGTTTTAACACAAAATTCTTATGAACACAAAAATCCCTACGTATTTTTATCATCTGACACTACTCGACCCCGAAGAACATGAATAGGCAATTACAAATACTTAATAACACAGGGGCGTGCAGAAACATTAGGAAGTACTTCTTCAGTCTCATGGTGGCCAGGATGTGGATTGACCTGAAGGACAAGATGTAGGCAGACACCATACACAGATTCAAGAATACGCATGATAGGACCAAGGAGGTTAGAAGGGAGTCAACTCGTTTCACAGCTTAAGAGGCAGGGGGGGACCAAGAGCTACGACTCATGCAAACATAGTTTTTTTCACCCACACAGCTTTAAGAAGAGGTACGACAGGGGGAGAGTGAACCTAGTAGCGAATAGCGAAGAGGCGGGGCCAGGAGCTGTGAATCGACCCCTGCAACCACAAATAGGTATGTACAAATAGGTGAATACGTACACACACACACACGTCTTATCGATATCGTAACCTGGCTATATGATTGACGGCGTGGCGGGAGTAATGTCATCTCTGGAACACAACCCTGATACACACCAAGACACTCATTGCACGGACCATTACACAACACTGAAATACACACCCAGACTTGCTATACAACTCATGTATAAACACCGTAGCTGCAAAAGATCCGTGTATATACACTGAAGAGGTACCTGTGTACACACAGAAGAATCACCTGTGTATATAGTATATATATACTATATAAACAGGTATATACTACATACAATGAAGAGGTACCTACGCATATATGTTAAGTAAAAGGACACAAGTACAACTAATGTGACATTTTATTGTGGCAACGTTTCGCTCTCCAGGAGTTTTGTCAAGCCCTTTCGGATTGACGAAACATTTAGGCAAGGTACGTAGAGTCAAGAAGTCGCAGCCGCAGTAAATGTGATATCAAAATCACTCTTAATATTTTTACCAACAAGTGGGTATTTTTTTTCCACGTAAAAAAATACCCTTTTATAAACAATGTCTTGTAAAACTGCATCGTACGGAGTTTTTTTTTATCAAACAACGTTAGTTGGATTACTAACAGAGAACAATGTATCCCAGGTCATTTACTAACATGTGTTACCCGTTAATTTCGTTACTGCCAGGATACTAATTATAAATCTAGGTTAACTTGCGTCAATGTAACGTAGAATAACGAGGATTTATCTCCGGTAGATTCCCAGATCGGGCAGAAATAAACGAACTGAAATGGAAATGCATGCGAATATGGCTGTGCCATTTCGAGGCAACGGCAGTCGTGAGCAAATAACGAAGAGGCCAGAGAAAGTGTCAACGCAAGAATCGTGTATAAAATACAGTGGAAAGTGAATATAAGAGACGTGAAGGTGAGACATTATAAAGGTAGGAGTATCGACAAAGACTAGACACGAGGGTTAACAACTTCCATCACGCCACCCAATTGACGCGAGTACGGAGGTCAATAACTAATTTTACAACTCTGGATTTACATAGTCAGGGGTAGTAGGGAGGGTGATGAGGTAGGGGGATAGTACGGAGGAGAATGAGGCAGGGGGGTAGTAGGGAGGATGAGGGAGGAGGTAGAAGGGAGGATGAGGGAGGGGGTAGTAGAAAGGATGAGGCAAGGATTAGTAGGGAGGATGAGGCAGGGTGGGGGTAGTTGGGAGGGTGATGATGCCGGAGGGTAGTAGGAAGAAGTATGAGGCAGGCGTAGTAGGGAGGATGATGATGATGCAGGGGGGTAGTAGGGAGGAAGATCCAGGAGGGTAGTAAGGAGGATGATGATCCAGGAGTAGTATGGAGGAGGCGGCGGCAAGCGTAGTAAGGAAAATGCAGGGATAGTAGAAAGGAGGATGAGGCAGTAGTAGTAGTAGTAGTGGTGGTGGCGGCGGCAATGGCAATTGTAGTGGTGGCGGCGCGGGCAATGTTGTCACCTGCAATTAAGTCACAGGTAATTAAGAGGTTCATTATTGTTGTCGCGTCTCAGTTTTCGTGGTCATTATTTCCTCGATAATTTGTAAATAATTCATTTAAATTTATACTTTTCTTAAATATTTTGTTTACAAAAAAAAAAAAGTTTGCTTACTGAAAAAAGTTAGAATTTTTTTGAAATGTAAAAAAAAAAAAAAAAATACGTACTAACTTAAGCCTTAGGTTTCACACGGCCCTCGGGCCGTGGTAGCCTTTAAGCCCAACAACAACAATGATCTACATTAGGGCTCTTAACATGGGGCCGCGGACCCCCGAAGGGTCCGTCCATCTTGGCAACAAGTCATTGCTCTTCCATCAGCACTGGATTTCCTGAATTAACAAAGGGTTCACTATTTGGTTTCACGTATTCGAACGCTTGGGAACCTCTGGTCTGCATCATTCCATTGAAACTTCGGCCATAGAATCATATGAACTAAGAAATACTCAACAATGACACAATATTCAGCCTGATTTAATAATACAGTCACTGGTTGCTAGCAAATCTCAATCTTCCATAAATTGGCACAGTGGTACAGATCAACAGTGGTACAGATCAACAGTGGTACAGATCAACAGTGGTCCAGATCAGCAGTGGTCCAGATCAGCAGTGGTCCAGATCAGCAGTGGTACAGATCAGCAGTGGTACAGATCAACAGTGGTACAGATCAACAGTGGTACAGATCAACAGTGGTCCAGATCAGCAGTGGTCCAGATCAGCAGTGGTCCAGATCAGCAGTGGTCCAGATCAGCAGTGGTCCAGATCAACAGTGGTCCAGATCAACAGTGGTCCAGATCAGCAGTGGTCCAGATCAGCAGTGGTCCAGATCAGCAGTGGTCCAGATCAGCAGTGGTCCAGATCAACAGTGATACAGATCAACAGTGGTCCAGATCAGCAGTGGTACAGATCAACAGTGGTCCAGATCAACAGTGGTCCAGATCAGCAGTGGTACAGATCAACAGTGGTACAGATCAACAGTGGTACAGATCAACAGTGGTCCAGATCAACAGTGGTCCAGATCAGCAGTGGTACAGATCAACAGTGGTCCAGATCAGCAGTGGTACAGATCAACAGTGGTACAGATCAACAGTGGTACAGATCAACAGTGGTACAGATCAACAGTGGTCCAGATCAGCAGTGGTCCAGATCAGCAGTGGTCCAGATCAGCAGTGGTACAGATCAACAGTGGTCCAGATCAGCAGTGGTACAGATCAACAGTGGTACAGATCAACAGTGGTCCAGATCAGCAGTGGTACAGATCAACAGTGGTACGTGCCACATTCAACGTCTCGTAATAGCAGTTTGGAATGAAGACGGCAGTAAGACACCTGCCTCACCAGTTCCGACGTAGCGTGCCTGTGTCGGTGGTCTGGCGTGACCCGGCAGGTGGACACTTGTCACCGCGGGGAGCAAAACGGGGTGACAGTCTCAGGACGGCGGTCTTGGGGGGTCATCCCCCGCCACCTTCTTCCCCCTCCCACGTGTCACAGCACGATCATAAGCCACACCAAGATTGACATAATTCATGTTTCATGTTGAATGATATTTCTTTAACTTGAGTGTCTGTGTGCGTGGGTGTTCGCGTGTGCGTCGTGTGTATGTGCGTGTGTGTTCGAGTGCGTGCAGGGCATAGAAAGGTCTAAAATTGATCAATTAAGGAAACTATATATATATATATATATATATATATATATATATATATATATATATATGCTAGGAATTCGCAAGAGCAGGCGAAATATTCACAAACACTGATCTCTGGCCGACGGAGACTCGAACCTACGAACCTCATGACAAGGTACGCAGTGCTTTACCGACCGTACCACACTGGTCCAATACCTTGGCATCCAGCTTTCGCTAGACGTTATTCCAAGGCAGCCAGCTTTCAGGCAGGAAGGCTTACAGCTTTTCATCTCATCCCCTGCATGCATCGACACAACTAGAGATTTTTACAAAATATATATATATATATATATATATATATATATATATATATATATATATATATATATATATATATAAACTCAGACCGAGCCGCGGGGCGTTGACCCCGAAACCCTCTCCAGGTATACTCCAGGTATATATATAATCTTATAACACTAATAGGATTTATTACTCCCTCCACCATTGTACCCTCCCTTGTGGTGCCTTCCTCCGCACGAGGTACATGTGTACCCTCAGTTGGAACACTGTTACATTTCCTGACCCCTGTGGGTCATTCAACGCAAGGGGCGGTACCGGAGGCTCGCTCCAGCGTCCGGTCATGACGGCCCGGCCTCTCAACACGGTCCATGGTGGAGTGAACGAGACGCACACACCACCACCTGGACCACAGAACACATCCGATAATACACTTCGTGGTATTACTAATTCTTCCCATCTGTCACTAACCAGTGTTGACCTAAAAAAAAAACCAGCCAGCACTGTTACGGGTGAAGTGGCTTGTGCACACCATACATAGAGACAGTCACAGCATCCATGGTATCAACCGATAAGTTGATAACTAACATATGCAACACCTTACTTCTCTACCATCGAAGACGTTACCCTACAGTGGACACTTTATCTACGTTCATCAGATCAGTGAGCAGTACCATACGCGTCAATCAGTCCTCTTACCACTAACATTAACACCACAACCACCCTTACTATCATTAACACCACTACCATCAACATTATCACTACACTTCACCATTCCATAACGCGCTACCCTAAATCAAACACCACACCACGCCACCACCACTACCATCAACGCCACCACCACTACCATCAACGCCACCACCACTACCATCAACGCCACCACCACTACCATCAACACTACCATCAACACCATTACCACTACCATCAACACCATTACCACTACCATCAACACCATTACCACTACCATCAACACCATTACCACTACCATCAACGCCACCACCACTACCATCAATATTACCACTAACATCAACATCCACTACCACCACCACTCAACCACAGCTTCAACCTGACAATTACCCCCAGCTTAAGCACCCTACACTTCCCTTCCAAGCATAGCTCACGTCTATCACAACACCCTAACCCGCAAGTGGGTCCTGTTCATTACCCACAGGAAACCCACAAGAATTTATTTAGCAGATGACTCCATGAGCAACAGCTGACTGTGCTCCCCGTTGTCGACACCTGCAACCCATTTTCTGTTAGTCTTTTGTTGTGGGTTGCCGCTAGATGCATGATAAGTAGCAGACGGTGGGTGGGTTGCTGTCTCCCTCTCCGTTTCCTTTTGTTTATGTGTTCGTTTCCCTAGCTTCAGGCATCTCTTTAATATTCGTCACACGTTCCTCTTAGTCCTCTTCTATATGTTCTCTGTTCCTCTCATGCGTTCCTCTCAATCTCTGGGTTTTCAGTTCCTATTTTTCGTGGTAATTATCGTTTTATATTAACATCGTTAACTATGGTAGAGGAATTCACGGAACAGATGAAAAAAAATATATAGCTACCTTGAAAGACATAAAAATTCTTCACTAAATATTATATTACTTAGAGATAACCTTACAAATATTAAATGGAAGATGGTAGGTAACAGCATTGTACCAGCAGTAGTTCCAAGAAGCACCTTACCTCAATATACATACCAAAGAGCAACTGAGGCACTGTGAAACTTTTTCTTAAGTACCAATATATAACAGAATCTGGAGAATGAAAATACACTAGACTTGATCTTCACGAACAAGGAACTAATCAAGAGACAGAACAATCTCAGATACAGTATACTCCAATCACACCGTCACTGACGTACAGCCATGCATAGAGAACCTAAGAAATGGCCAAAGTGTAAGGATGTTCATTACAGTATCTTCCGGAGGTCACCACCTCCTAGGTACCTCAGCGAAGTGCCGGATCAACCAGGCTGTGATGGATATATTGGCAAGTCAGGCCTGGTCACGGACCGGGCCGTAAAGGAGTTGACCCCCGAAATCCCCCTCCAGGTATACTCCAGATAAACAGACCCCCAAGTAAATATTTTGCCCCAGGCCGGGCTGCAAAAGTAGAACTCTGGAAATCAGTTACAGGTATATCACAAGTATACGGCATTCACCACATGTGCCGCAGTTTGATGCCTGCCTGCCAGTCAACCTTTCCTGGCTTTCTGTCAGCCTACCGGCCAACCTTCCTGGCTTTCAGCCTGCCTGCCTGTCAGTCTTGACAGCCTGCTTACCAGCTTGTCAGCCTGCTTACCTGCCTGTTTACCAGCTTGTCAGCCTGCTTACCTGCCTGCTTACCAGCTTGTCAACCTGCTTACCTGCCTGCTTACCTGCCTGCTTACCAGCCTGCTTACCAGCCTGCTTACCACAGCTTATGAACCTGCTTCGCGGCAGTAAGCGTCCTAATTCTGCTCCGCATTTCTGCGCGTTTTGTAGATCGGCGTTCGTGACTTCATCGCCGTTTTGCGGCACTTTCAGCGAGGTGTGACGTGCGTAATCCGGGCAGACGGTGATCATCCGTTCACCTGCACTCGGCGGGGAGCAATTTTCAACGCCAACAGTTGGTAGATGGAGATCTCTGTTATTTCTGTAAACAGGTACACTCACTCATTTGACTCTGAATACAGTATTAAAACCACCTGACTGTATGCGCTTTAATAGGTTGATGCGGGAGGTGTCCCAGCTGGTTCGTTGATGTAACTGGTTAGTGGCTGTAGACAAACAGCTGGATCGTTAATGTCAAACAGCTGGTTAGTTGATGTAACTGTAGACAAACAGCTGGACCGTTGATGTCAAACAGCTGGTAAGTCGGCGTAACGACCTTCAAACAGCTGGTTTATCATCGTTGATAAGATGGGTTCTTGAACGCCAATTAATCACTGTATTAATTGAACAAGATCTTCTTAATGACCTTAGGAAAAAATAATTTCTGCTTAATGACCTCACAGCAAAATAAATTCTAAATAATTTCACAAAATAAATTCTTGTCGTTATTAACCTCACAACAAAAACAAATTCTTCTCCTTAATGACTTCACAACAAAATAAATTCTTGTCCGTAATGAGTTAAGATTAAGGAAAAATACGTAGAAAAGAAAACATGCGATGGAAAAAGACTCGAGGGGAAAAAAGGAGAAAAAAAGACAAGAAAAAACACTTAAGAAAAATACTGAGTCAAAAATGAGGGGAAAACATGAGGGAAACACAGGAAGGAAAACACACGAGGGGAAAAGAATACGAATGGGAAAAATATGAATGGAGGAAAATGGGGAAAACAAGGTAAACACGAAGTACAGAAAAGAAACATAGAAGGGAAAAGACAACAAAAAGAGGGGAAAATACAAAGAAAAAAACACACAACGCTAAGAAAAACAAACACAAGGACAAATTGTTTGTGAGGATAGTATCGACAAATCCCTGCAATCTCTCGATCCGGGGAACCGGAGCGCTGAATCTTTCCTTTTCTCGGATCAAACAGGCTTACCTCCCATTCTGCGCGGACCCACCACCCCCCGTCTACGGGTTTAGCGCTTCTCCCTACACAAAAAACGCGATCAATCTCTTAAAAGCGGAATATTTTCCGTGTCGCACATTTGCGAGCGTGACGCAGAGCGGTGTCGCAACGTTAGCCGTGGCACCTGGAGGGCCCAGCCAGAGCTTCCGGTCGCAGGTAGAGTTTTGTTCGGGGCTCCGCCAGCCAGCTTTACCTCCACCGGAAGTCATCTAGCGGGAATATATTTGCTTTGTTCCTCCTGTCTGGCGGCTACCTTATTAAAACTCTTATTTGCTGCGCAGGGAGTACGACAACCCTGGGGAGAGGCCTGGGGTGCTGGGGGAGGCCTGGTGAGTGAACTGGGGTGCTGGGGGAGGCCTGGGGAGTGAACTGGGGTGCTGGGGTGGAGGCCTGGGGTGCTAGAGGAGGCCTGGGGAGTGAACTGGGGTGCTGGGGTGGAGACCTGGGGAGAGGACTGGGGTGAAGGCTTGGGGAATGGACTGGGGTTCTGGGGAAAGAAGTGGGGTGGAGACCTGGGGAGTGGACTGGGGTTCTGTGGAAAGAAGTGGGGGTGGGGAATGGACTGGGGTGCTGGGGCAGGAATGGGGGAGGCCTGGGGAATGGACTGTGGCGCTGGGGAAAGGCCAGGGGAAGAGGGTGGGGTTCTGGGGAAGCGATGGAATGGTGGGGATGACAGATGTGGTGTCAGTAACAGCAGCGGAAGAGGCCACTGACAATATCTAAAACAAATGCTAAAGCAATAATAATAATAAGAATAATAAGAATAATGAGGGGTGGAGAGATGTTGCAGTTTTTGGAAATGTAGTATCGGCGGATCTCTGGCAAGACAGTGATGGCGTGAATGAAGGTGAAAGTGTTTCTTCTTTTTCGGGTCAACCTGCCTTGGTGGCAAACGGCCGATGTGTTAAAATAATAATCATTACGTCGTGAGTGTAAACAGATAAAAGGGAGACAAGGAAATATATAAGGAATAGCAGACAGTATATTAGCTTAACCCTCGGTTGATGCCGGTGAAGGGCTCTCGATCCAGGGAATTAAACCTACCCTTTCTTGGATCGATCCTGACAACCGCAGGTTCCACTGTCCTGGAGCTATGACCCATCCCCCCCATCCTCTCCGTCTGTGCCTGTCAACCAGTCCCCCCGTCACAGCCCAACACATCAAGAACCACACTGACAGATCTATACAGTATTTTCCCGTCGAGGAGCTGCCCGTCGAGGAGCTGCCCGTCAAGGAGCTGCCCGTCGAGGAGCTGCCCGTCAAGGAGCTCTGTAATAAACTCTTCAAACCTGCAGGACACACGCTTCACCCCGGGACGACAACGACAGCAGCAAAAAAAGCAGTAATAACAATGGCAACAAATACAGGAGCCTGACGACATGAACATTCTCAAGGCGACCATTTAAGTACAGTGTTGCTCAAGGAAGTACCGAGAGCGACGTATGTGTGAGTATGTGCGTGTGTTTGTGTACATGTGCGTGTGTATATGTGCGTGTTTGTGTATGTGTGTGTGTATATGTTGTACTCACCTATTTGTGGTTGCAGGGGTCGATTCATAGTTCCTGGCCCCGCCTCTTCACTGATCGCTACTAGGTCGTGTGTGCGCGTGTGTGTGCTGTCGTGGGTGTGTTTACCTAGCTGCTTTCAGCTATTGTCTTCAAAGGTCGAGTCTCAGCTCCTGGTCTTGTTTCTTAACTTTCATCGACCAACTTTCCTCATTTCAAACCTCTAAGGCCTGGTCATACCATCTCTTGAAACTGCGTACGTACTGTGTTTGCCTACACCAACTCTTCATTTTATTGGTTCAAGTCCAAGTAGATCATGTGTGTGCCTGCGTGTGCACATGCCTGCATGTGTGTACCTAAAGCCTAACCTACAATCAACCGCCATTATTGGTTATTGACTCCTGTCATACCTACTCTTGAAACTGTGCAAGGAGTTTACCTCCATTGCTTCTTCATCCAATTCCTTCCACATATATCCTGCGACTGTAGAACTAGATTCCCCGTGGCTCATCCAAAGTGTCCGTCTACCCTGTTAAATTCTCTTGAATAGCTTTGACGTCATGATCATGTCTCCCCTTGTCCTACTCTTATCTAAATCTGTCAAGTTTGGTGCCTTGGTCTCTCCTCATCCCTCAGTTGTTTATAGCAGCATCAGGAAACGCTTGTCCTGTTTCCTGACAAATCTTACCTAACCTAATCTCTCGTCTTTTTTGCAGATCCTCGACTATTACGAGTTTCTGAACATTTTTAATAGAAAGGACAAATAGGCATAATACTATGTCTGGAATAATACAAAAATAACCAGCACATAGAAAGAAACTTATGACAACGTTTCGGTCCGATTTGGACCATCAACTAGTGTGAGACTAGTTGATGGTCCAAGTAGACCGAAACGTCGTCATAAGTTTCTTTCTCCTAACTGCGGGTTATTTAAGTATTTTTAACCAGGAGTGGGAGTGAAACAGGTGCTACCTACACTGTGGTAGGCCTGTCGTGTCAGTATCATATATACACTTGTTTAGTGTATCTTTATAAAGCTGGTCCCTTTGCGTGTGACGTCACGGGTACTGTCGTGTCAGTATCATATATACACTTGTTTAGTGTATCTTTATAAAGCTGGTCCCTTTGCGTGTGACGTCACGGTACCCGCTGACGTCAGAGGCTCAGCGCATGTGCACAGCCTATCATAGGCAGACTGCCTCACTACGTTAGACCTACAGGCGAGACAGAAGGTGTGCTGGACTCTCCTTTCACTTACTGTAAATATACCGTAACCATCCAACGAGGAGTATCTTTGACCTCCTATATATCTCTCCCAAGACCCACACGACAGGCCTGGTACTACATGTACAAGGTGCTAGGCCTGTGTTGGGCCTGGTACTACATGTACAAGGTGCTAGGCCTGTGGTAGGCCTGGTACTACATGTACAAGGTGCTAGGCCTGTGGTAGACCTGGTACTACATGTACAAGGTGCTAGGCCTGTGGTAGGCCTGGTACTACATGTACAAGGTGCTAGGCCTGTGTTGGGCCTGGTACTACATGTACAAGGTGCTAGGCCTGTGGTAGGCCTGGTACTACATGTACAAGGTGCTAGGCCTGTGGTAGACCTGGTACTACATGTACAAGGTGCTAGGCCTGTGGTGGGCCTGGTACTACATGTGCAAGGTGCTAGGCCTGTGGTATGCCTGGTACTACATGTTACGCTGTTGACATGCATCTCTGGTCATGTCTTCTGCGTAATATTCACTCTTAGTAATACTAATAATCTTCATTTCTACAAGTACAACGTATACAGACCATAGCTGACATCAGTGACATACTATATTGAAATCCCCTTGTTATACAGAGCATTTCGGGCAAATTAGGTCAGTTTTGTCCCCAGGATGAGAGACACCAGTCGGCTAACACCCAGGTACCTATCTGCTACTAGTTGAACAGGGGCAGCAGGTGTCTTAAGGAAACACGCCCTAATGTTTCCACTTGTACCGGGAATCGAACCACGGACCTCAGTGTGTGAGAGGAGTGCGCTACCAACCGAACTACAAATTCTCACTAAACCATTCTAGTCTTCTCTCTTTCCTCCCCAAGTTGCATAACCTTACACTAAGTTGGGACGAATATTTGCCATTTGTCGACCTCTGAAGATTTTTAAAGTCTGCACATAGTTTTTATTTCTTTCCCGTTGCTGGATATCCAAACCTGTAAGTTTAACTATTTAATTAAAACCAATATAAAGCATCTGAAGCTGAGAGGTTTACGGTGTTTGTCTCACACACACACACACACACACACACACACACACACACACACACACGCACACACGCACACACACACCAGAAGCCATCACTCACCGTCCAGTGTTGCAACATGGAGACAGAAAGACTTCACTCTCAACGCTAAATGATTGCAATTAAAGGTGCGTTCACCCGGAGTTAATTTCCCATCGACTGGTAATTGACAGCGACGTTGAGAACATCAGTTCTTGACTGACAACCACAAGTGCCAGAATCAAAGGGCTGCGTCTTGCCTGCAGGCACGGCACTATCGACCTTCCTCACTAGTCTTGTAGAAGTTATTTTGCAGTGCGCTGACAGGGTTGGTCAAGGCACAGGCATAAATTACCAATATGATCGTGCAGAATTAGACGTTTCATTGCCAGACTGATCGATATCCACGGTGCGCAAATTGAAAATGGCCTCTACCGCATCCCTGCCGAAGGGTCAAGGCGTCTGCGAGAGCAAGAATGATGATTGATATGGTTATGAGGGTTGTTGCGTTATAAATGGCGTAGTTAGGTAATTAATCAACGGGAGTCTATTTCTAGGCGCGGTGATCAGGCTTCATCTAGGAAAGTATATGTTAGCTTGGCCTGAAAAATATTTCTGTGGAGATTATTAGGTTGAGGTGCATAACTTATGACTGTTATTATCTGGTCTGTGTTTACTTTGTGTTATTGTGAATTACGGGAAAATTTATTCCTAATACATGTATATTTTCATGTGTGTTCTCACACACACATGTGCGCGCGCGCAACATATTTCAGGCCGTGTCTATCAATAAGTGCCTTTGAGAACTGGTAATTAACAAATGGAGGTGGTGGATACAAACACTACACTGTAGCTTTAAGGGTACGACAGCATAAATGCTGGACCAAGGAGCAAGCATCACAAGGACCATCTGGACCAAGGAGCAAGCATCACAATGACCATCTGGACCAAGAAGAGAGCATCACAAGGACCATCTGGACCAGAAGAGAGCATCACAAGGACCATCTGGACCAAGAAGAGAGCATCACAAGGACCATCTGGACCAGAAGAGAGCATCACAAGGACCATCTGGACCAAGAAGAGAGCATCACAAGGACCATCTGACCAAGAGAGAGCATCAGACCATTGACAAGAAGAGCATCACAAGGACCATCTGGACCAAGAAGAGAGCATCACAAGGACCATCTGGACCAAGAAGAGAGCATCACAAGGACCATCTGGACCAAGAAGAGAGCATCACAAGGACCATCTGGACCAAGAAGAGAGCCTCACAAGGACCATCTGGACCAAGAAGAGAGCATCACAAGGACCATCTGGACCAAGAAACACATCTAGGAATAACGTCAGTAATGTAGTCAGGACTGGCAAACTAACAACTTCCTTCAGGAAGCTGAACAATGAGTCCTTTGGAAGACTATACACAATCTAAGTCAGGTTAGAGTACGCAGCACCAGCGTGGAGCCCACAGCTGATCAAGTGTTTACAGAAACACAAGAAAATCTAAAGATTTGCAACTAGACTTGACCTGACTCACGACAGCAAACAAACCACGGAACGGGTGGGTTTTGAGCTTATGGCAAATGAGTCCTAAAACTCCAGGCCAGTGCTGAGGCAATGCACCACAAGGAAAAACTAAAGGAAACAAACCTAACATTCTTTGAATTGAGAAATGCCAGGGGAGACATGATCATAAAGTACCAGATATCCAACTATACTGACAAGGCTCAGAGGACGTAGACAGAAACTGATAACACCATTGTAGTACACTGAAAAGTGAAGAAAATAACTGGAACCAGCGGTAGTAATCGAATTTTATGAAGCTATAAACTCAAGGTGAAGCAAGAGGCTCGATCCTTCGTTCAGTAATAACGGCTTGGTCTCCGAACAGTCAGGAGTGAGAGTAAGCAACCACATTCCCCCCCCTCCCACATACGGTTTCAAGAGGAAATGTGATGAGATTCAAGAAGATAAGGAACCAGAAAAGCCGGACTCTTGTAGATTAAGAAACGGGACCCAGGAGCTGAGCCTCGACAGTATATCTAGCTGAAAAAGTTTTAAAACGAAACTCTGAAAGCTTAACCTTAGGATTATCAGTTGACAAGAAAATACACCTTGAAAATAATGATGGTGATGATAATGATAATGATTGTAATAATGAAAATGGTGACTGTGATAATTTTTGTGATTATGATAGTATCGACCATAACGAAGAATAAGAGTTAAAATAAGTCAACTCTGGAGAATTAATGGAGAGAAAGGGAAGGCTAAGCTTAGAAGATGAGGATAATGATGGTGATAAGGAGGAGAGGAAGTGGAGGAGAATGAGCGAGGTTCATCATGTTAGAGCCAAGACACTGAGAACATTACTCTCATGTTTCTTAGCTGCAGAATTGACAAGTGAAGCGAATTGGGAATGTTGGGGAGGTGAAAGACTGGATATGACACGAGCAGCAGCAGGAGGAAGAGGACGAGGGAGAAGAAGAGGAGGACGAGGGGTAAGAGAAGAGGAAAAAAATAGAAGGCAAAATCGAAGAGTGGGAGGTGGTGTACACATATTTACACACAAACGTAAAGACAGTCAATAAATTTTACTCACACACACACACACACACACACACACACACACACACCGCGCGCGCGCAGTTACCAATTTCTTCTTTCAGACAAGACAAAAAAATATATATACAAAAATATCTACTGAAAAAATAGTTATTTTCTTGTCATATGAAAAACCAAAATCGCGCAGCAACACCAGAGGAAATTAAACGAAAATGGAAAGAGGCAAAGAGAAGCTGTAGAAGCGCTAATATATGAAGACACAGATGAGAGGGAAGAGAAAGAGAGGCAGCTAAACACCGTCTTGTAACTTCTATGCCTAATAATTGACGGCTGAAGCGAATTGAAAATGTGACGGAGGAGGCAAGAAGAGAGGGTGAAATTGTTGGTTATTGCTCCGTGAGGTGTGTGTGTGTGTACTCGCCTAGTTGTGGTGGCAGGGGTTAAGTCATAGCTCCTGGCCCCGCCTCTTCACTGGCCGCTACTGGGTCACTCTCCCTGCGCCATGAGCTTTATCATACCTCTTTGCGTGTGTGTGTATTTTGCTTGTATTCTAGGAGTTAGTTTGAGAGGCTTAAGGCGCTTCCAGTAACTGGCAGTGAAGCTAGGGGGAGTTCACTGTTGTCTTGGTCCAGCACAGTGCCGCACCTTCACAAGTACCTGACACAGTAGTGCCGACATCCCCCAGGTGATTTTCCTTGCACACACAAAACAAGTCAGAAATGCAGGCATTCTCAAAATGGTTGCAAAAAGAGGCCTCAAATTAACGTTCATCTTGCAGGGTATGTGGTAAACGTTCTTCTCAGTGACATGACATGTGTCACAAGGCATCGTTCACGCACTCCTCAGCCTCATTTTCCTTGGAGGACAGCCGACCGAAATATTGCAGAAACGATTGAAAATAGTGTGAAAAATAGTGTATTCATGGTCTCGTTTACACAGAAGGGGATGGGAGATTTGAAGGGGGGTTGGAAAGGGGGAAAAATGGGAGGGGGAGGGAGAATGGCAGGATGATAAAGTCAGAGGAAGGATGGAGGTCGTATTGAGGTCAAGTATGAACAAGCTATCATTAAAATAACGTTTCACGATTGGGACAATATAACCCAACTGGGACAACGTTTATTTTACACGCAGCGAAACGTTATCCCAATAAAAACCTCCATTGCTACACGTCTTTATTTTCAATTGTCTATATATATATATATATATATATATATATATATATATATATATATATATATATATATATATATATATATATATATATATTGGAAGAACTAATTCCAAGTCTGCACATTGAAATTGCGCTATATAAGATCAGGCAACACGGTGCAGCTTGGGTGGAATAAGTATACTATACATAACTAGTATAAAGAGTCCGTTTTTTTCCCAAAACGCAAGTTGCCCTGGTCTTTCAGGCAATTTCTTGTCAGCCAGTGTGTACGTTGGACTGCCTGCAGCTAACATCAACAGTCTGACTGGTCTGGCCATCACCAGAGAGACAACACAGTTACACCGGCTTCATTTCCAGGGGATGGAAAAAGCGGTCGAGACATGATCTTAGCAGATTTATGTTCTGCTAATGCCGAATTGTGTATAACGAGATTAATAAATTACTCTATGATAGCGAAGCAATAGTTGGGACTACAACAGGATACACCTATTGTATGAACAATTTGCGGTCGTGACAGCTACAATCAAATATGCATCCAGACCACAAGCACACACCGCTTCCTGGGAAAGATTAGTATCTATGTCCGGCCATTCACGTGTAAACAGCGATTTATCGTTTTTTTCCCGTCAGATGTCTAAATACAAGATAGTTTCTGGATGGTTTGTTGGGGGTTTAAAGGCTGTCGACTGCACGCAGGTCACTGAGGCGGCATCTTACACGTGCACCACCAGTTAAGAATATTTTAATGGTTAAAATATGGATGGTAATGGAGACACATGACACAAAGCCGATGAGTAGTGAAAAAGACACCTGCAGAAACGACTTTATTGAAACGTTTTGCCTGTGGACAATTTTTTTGGACAGCCAAGACTGAAGCAGCTTATCCAAAGGCGAAACGTCTCAATAAAGCTCCTCTATGCCACTGTTTCTTTTCGCCAGGGATGGTAGTAGAGCTTCAAGCTCTACACAGAGCGAAACGTTGGCCTAATTAAAGTTTGTTTTGGAACTTGTGGTTTTGTCTTCACAGGTCCATTCACCTTTCTAGAAAATTACCACCTTTTTCCCCGGCAACATTTCTGGTAAAAGTTGATGAGTCGTGGACCACACATGTTGACACGCAGGTAAAAAAAAAAGTAAAAAAAAAAAAAATACTGTTATGAATATGCAATTGCAATATGTAAACAAACAAGACTCTCATCAACCCATTACTGCGAAACATTACGAAATCTTTTGTTTATATTACTACCCATCCCGGATGTGCACATCTCGGTACCCATTTTTTTTTTTATCTTTCCCCATTTCATTATCTCTCTTTTCTCCGTTCTCTATCCTGTTTTTGTCCCTATCTACGTTTATGTCCCTTATTCTTCGTCCTCGTTTAGCTCTCTCTTATGTTCTTTTTCAATTCCATCCCCTGTTCTCATTTTCCTATCACCCCCATTCTTATCCATATTCACCCCCATTTCTACCCATTCTCACCCTCCATTTCTATCCATTCTCACCCCCCATTCCTACGCATTCCTGACCCATTTCTCACTTCTCTCATAAACATTGCTAACCTGTGGCTTCCTCTATTACCTCTCTCTATTTTGCAGATTCAGGTAGATACCTCTCTCTCTCTCTCTCTCTCTCTCTCTCTCTCTCTCTCTCTCTCTCTCTCTCTCTCACACACACACACAAAGACACATGATACAACGAAGTGTTGCAATAGTTTAGTTTACATTAATGTATAGTTCACATTTTACACATACGTATGACTAACATTTTTTCTCCTCATAAGATACTTGGTGTGACTCTCTCTCTCCTCATTTTTCCACGCATCATTGACCTGCCAGTGAGAAAACCTTGTCACTGAAAGGGGAAGAGAAAGATTGGGGAGAAGGGAGGGGGACAGGCGTGGGGAGAAAAGCTGGGCGGGGATACCTGAAGGACATTTCCGGGGGGAGTCAACGCCCCCAGCGGCCCAGTCACAGACCAGGCCTAGTAAATCAAGGCCTGATCTTCCAGGCTGTTACTGTTGGCCGCACGCACTCCAACGTACAACCACAGCCAGACTGGTCAGGCACTGATCTGAGGAGCTTGTCAAAATCACTCTTGAAGAGAGCCAGAGGTTCGTTGGTAATTCCCCTTATGCATGCGGGAAGGGCGTTGAAAAGTCGGGGACCTCTGACACTTCGAATTCTCTTTCAGTGTACTCAATTCACCTCTGAATTTTACTGTAGGTATCTGTGCCGTCTACTAAGTCTCTTGATTTCAAATGGAGCGATTTCGGTGTTCAGGTTTGGGACCAATTCCTCCGGAATTTTTCAGGTGTAAATTATGATATTGCTTTCTCGCCTACATTCTCAGGAATTAGTTTAACAGGTTTCAAGCTTTCCCTGTAGCTCAGATGTTTGAGTATATACGGACAGTGAAAGTTCTCTGTTTTCCAGCTTAGTTCTCGCCTGCCTTGAAGGAATATCATTGGCTCAGCACTTGTTGTCCTGTTGTGATCCTTGAATATGAGATGATCTGACATCACTTCCATGGAACTTTCGCTGTATTGAATAGTTTGAGCTTGTCCTATACTCTGTTTCAGTCTTCATTTTCTCCATTCTTCCATAGCAAAGCAATTGAAACTTGTTCTCAGTGAACATCATATTGTTATCTGAGACCATCTTTAAGACCTGATTTATATCATCTTGAAGTTTGTGTCTACGACGGACACAACTCTTGCAGAGATTCTGGTGTCAACAACAAAGAATGCTACAATACTGTGGCAGTCTCAGAACTCACTCTGTTTACCCCTACTCTCTGGGTTATATTTATTAAGAAGTTAAATATCTATCTGCCCACTTTACCAGTTATTCTTTATTGCACAAGATTTGTTTGCTATTACACCATGGTCGTACTTATCGAAAGCTTCTGGAAAATCAGTGTACACCACATCAGCATTTAACTTGTCTTCCAATGCATCCAGGACCATATAATGGCCTAGTAATTGTGAAAGGCAGGAGCGACCTGCTCCAAACCCATGTTGCCCTGGACTGTGCATTTGTTTCAATTGCAAGTGACTGGCACTCTTGCTTCTCAGGACCCGTTCCAAGAATATAATAATGTGTGAACTTAGGCAATATCAGTGGTTTTCATTAACTCTGGGATGACAACTGTGTCCAGGCTCCTTCTCCATAATATAGTGAAGGCCTAATACAGTGATTTCTTTCAATTTATGATTAAATATGGAGTTCCAAGAGTCTATGCCTCAGGCATAATATATAGGAATGCTGTCGATGGCTTTTTCAAAGCTTAACTGGAGGACAGATTTACATCAGAAATTGTGGAGACATCAGCGGTTTTTGCATCTCATTCATTATCTTGTTCGGGTCTTTGATCTGTAGACTGATGGATGGTCCACTAAATACAGTGGATTTCTATATTTCACTCATTTTCTTAGTGTCATTAGTGTATGTTCCATTTCATTTAACCAAAGGCCCGATACTGGATGAGGGTTTCGCTCTGGATTTTGCATAAAAGAAAAAGTATTTCGGATTTCTACTAATTTCGTTTATGGCTCTCCGTCCTCTCTCATAGACTTTATAATGCAGTTATTTTGTGCTCGATATTCACCATTAAACTTAACCAGTTTCCTTTATTGCTTCACAGAGTCTACTGCCTTAGAGAAGATCTGTTATCCGTTGTCTTCGTCTGTAGAGGGAACACCCCTCTCAAGTTGGCATCTTTTCCTCAGGTGGATACATCGAGAGCGAATAAACTCCTCCCGAGGAACTGATTTAGATCCGTGGTGGCCACATCATCTTTCCAGCGTATTTCACTTAGCTCACGATTTATTTAGTTGCAGTTGACGTCTTCGTTGAGATTAATTTGGTTGAATTTGCCCTCACTGTTGATCGTGTTTCTCTAAGACTAATGTGAACGAAGGTCTGAACCTCTATTATGTTGTGGTCCGAGACTGCAATCTTCGGCACCGTTATATCCCGGACTAGGCCCTCATTGTTCGTAAATACAAGGTCTAGGGTGTTTTCCCAGGATGGTCTGTTCAGCAGTCTGCTGGCTCAAGGCGAATTTATTGCGGAGGTTTAATAATTCTGATGAGTGGGGCTCGTCCTCCAAGCTAGCTGCAGGGACTCAGTTGTTACAGTTACATTCTTCCATTGGAGATATCTCAAATTGAAGTCTCAAAGCAGCAGCTTATTAAGAGGCTGGTTTGGTAGGTTATCAAGACAATGCTAGAGCCCCACTAACTGGTCCATGTACAGATGGCAACTTGTAACCCGTTGTTAATACACAAACTTCAACTATATCGTTAGTGGTGTTCAGTAAGTCAGCTACATCATTAGTGGTGTTCAGTAAGTCAGTGAATATTAATGAAAAATGGGGATGGAGAAGAGTGAGAAGGGAAAAGAAAAGGAGTGGGAGGGTTAAAAAGAATGGGAGGAGTAGAGTCTGTAAGGAAAGGTTGAATATGAATTGAGGGAAAATAGGAATGAAGGCTTAGGAAGGACGGAAGGAAAGGGAGGAAGGGAAGGAGTGAATGGGGAAGGAAGGAAGAGTATAGGCTAAGGAGGAAAGAATGAGAAGGGAGGAAAAAGAGAGGAAAGGAGCAAGAAGAGGGGAGGAGTAATGGCTTGGGAAAGATACTGTGGAAGGAAGAGGAAAGGGAGGAAGAATATGAAGGGGAAATTAAAAAGCAATATTGAGGGAGAGGAATGGGAGGGAAAGGAGAGAAGAGAAAAGAGGGGGATAAGAAAGAGGAAAAATAAAGTGCCCAAATATATAGTTACAGAGTTCTTACCTCTGTAGTTCCTGAAGGAAACACTACCTCTCTCTCTCTCTCTCTCTCTCTCTCTCTCTCTCTCTCTCTCTCTCTCTCTCTCTCTCTCTCTCTATCACTTCAGCAGAAGAACAGCAAATCCATCACTGGGATTTGCAGTTGCATTTCTGCAGCGGATCATTGGGGGTTAGTAGCTCCGTTGATTCAACGAATAACAGAAATTTGTGACTCCGTTGATGCAACAAATCAGAGAGCTTTGCAGTAGCGTTGTAGCTGGTGTGACAGTTTGTGTGTGGCGGGTGCAAGCAAGCCCAGCAGCAGCTGTTGTTGCTGCTGCTGCTGCAGTCTCCCTGCCTTGATGCTCTCTTGCTTCAATGAGCGCACTCACAAAAAAGCCCCTCTCAGAGCTCATTTATAAAGCTGATGAGGCCGCCTCCCATGAATAATAGACTCATTTGAACCATGCAAGAAATAATATTTATTACCATACGTGTTCCCAGCTGCCAAAATGGACCGACTCTCTATTAAACCACGCTGTTATCTCCGATGTGATCTGAAGACACCGGACCACCAACGTAACGTAAGCCTTTCTTCACCTGCGGGCAACCCCGTTTCCCATTTTCCTTAATCGCATATTGACAAGATTCAGTTCTCTTGCTTTCCTTTCCATTTTTGCAGTTCCAAATCTCTCTCCCTCACCAACCGCTGAGTCAGACCATTCCGAGAGATATCGAAGCCTGTAGTGTTAGCTTGTTGCATGTGGCCGTGTCTTAGGGGTGGTCTTTGTGAAGGGGAGGGGGACGAAAGTGGGGTAAGGGTGAGGGGAGGAAAGGGGAGGGGGAAGGAACCCTAACAAATGAGTGACTATGATAAACCTCTAAAACTCCGGGGAGTCCTTTCTCTCAGGGTAGTTTGCCGCCAGAGAATGTCGGCTCCGAGGGACGGCGGCCTCCGCTTTGGATATTCAGCATTGGTGCAGCCTATTTTGGATTATATGAGTCAGGATGAGTGTCTCAGAGGCAGGTATAAAACCTGGGATATAGTGGGACTGCCATACCCACTGCCCAGATACCTGAATATTACCAGTCAAATCAAACTGGAATACAAGGATAGCTGGGGTCCGTAACAACGTTGTTCGTATTATTTCGTACGTGAATTTTTACGAGCCCTACCCTTGCTTTGTAGTTTGTTGTCAAACTCTTTAATGGGTTTCTATTCTCTGGTGGTATCAGACGTGGGGTATTCAAATTTTTTGAACGGCGCTGCGACTAAAACAACAGTGTCTCCCGTGAGATCTACTGGATTATACAGAGCATTATCGGTGTGTATCATGTACGAGGATGGAACAATGCTTGTAGAGAGAGACTCAGAGATAAGCAAGGCCTTTGTAGCTACGAGAGGGTTATCCGTCTTCACAAATATCCGTCCTGCCTGGAACAGGAGTCTCTAACTAGCTAACTCACTCTCACCGACATGTAGGTGGCGGAAAGTTGTCGGGTTTCCGCTTATTTACGTCGATCACTACTTATGGTGGTGGTATATACCTGGAGTGGGTTAGGAGATCAACGCCCCCGCGGCCCGGTCATTTCTTGCCTCGTGGAAATGTACAAGTGAAAAAAGACTCGACTCTGTTATTGGTACGACAAGGAGTTGGTTACTAGTTGGTGTGGTTGGTATATGGTGAAGACAGTATTGGTGCAGCAGGTAGTGGTTGGTGATGGTTGACGACAGTAGTTGTGATGTTTGATGATGATGGTTGGTGATAACCCCCATACTCAAACCCATCACGCTCCCATATCCATTACTACTACTACTACTACTATCACTAATACTACTATAACCATCCCCCGTTACCACAAACCGCAACAACTACCACCAACCCCCACTACACACTAACCCCTCCGGGACTACCACCACCACCCGTCACCATACCATTACCACCACCACTGAATGAGGTGTTAGCAGTAGCCTGGAGGAAGAGAGGAGGCTCTGAGAGTGAATACAACGGAAGCTCTATAACAACACCTGTCATTAGTCCTATCAACTGTGTCGATAAATCTCTCTCTGGTTATCCATCTTCGTCACAAAGTTCTGTCTTCCGCTCACTCCAATACGCCTTTGCTTCGGGTTAAGTTTCTGTCGTTCGCCTCTATTGTACTTGCACTTAGCGGGTTAGGTTCTTGTAATTAGTGGTTTAGATTGCAACAGTTAGCAGGCTATGTTCTTGCTGTTAGCAACTTGGGTGCTTGCAGTTAGCAAGTTAGATTATTTTATTTTGCGGGTTCAATTCCTGCAGTTCACTGTTTGCATGCTCGACTCTTATTGTTCGCGGGTTAAGTTCTGCAGTTTTCGGATTTGGTTCTTACAGTTCTCAGGTTATTTTACTCCCCCGATGTTCTCACTACGATAAAAACTGCTTGTAAACCGGGGAAATATTTATCATAATGTTTGTGGGGCTTTCTCTCACTCTCTCTGGTTCCACACTAAAAAGTTAGCCAAAAATAAACATTGGGATCTTAAGTAAGTTACTTCGTGTTTTATGACGATCAGATTACAGCTTTGAGGCGTCAATGAGGACTCTCGAGGTCCAATTATTGCCCAGTGTGGCACTCTGAGCACCTGCCTGACATTACTGCTGTTTCACCTGGCCAGTGTGGCACTCTGAGCACCTGCCTGACATTACTGCTGCTTCACCTGGCCAGTGTGGCACTCTGAGCACCTGCCTGACATTACTGCTTCTTCACCTGGCCAGTGTGGCACTCTGAGCACCTGCCTGACATTACTGCTGCTTCACCTGGCCAGTGTGGCACTCTGAGCACCTGCCTGACATTACTGCTGCTTCACCTGGCCAGTGGCTCCCTGTGTGTGTGAAACAGAAGCCTATATTTGATTTCGGGAGTCGCTGCTCGTGGTCTCAGACCAGGCCTCACGGCTAAGGGCCTTGTTAATAAGGTTTCATTCCTGATAAGATATTTCTTGCCTGCCCAGTAGACTTCTTCGGTCGAATACAGAGGTGACTAATAGATTGAAGATCTTTGAAGAAGTAGAGATTTTGAAATGTTCAGTCAGTCCGTCTTAAAAGCAACAGCTGAAGTGAATATGTGAGGTGTTCAGTCCCTCAACCTTGGTTGAAGGGAGACGTTATCTTGGTGTTCAGTCCTACAGACTAGATGGATGGTGTTCAGTTCGTCGGTCGGTCAGTAAAGTTGTAGGTACCAGGGCTGTTAGCCTGTCCAAGGGTGTGTGCTGAAAGGATTGCTGACTATGTAAGATGTCAGTTATATCTTGCAAACTTGTGCTTACGTATAACCCATGCGGGTTTAGCGATTCACATAAAGTTCATCAGATAAGGATTACGGTGAACTCTGTGTATATGCAAAGAGGTATATACCTCTTGATGTCCACCCTCGCCACTCGGTGTATATACCCCGTGAGAGCAGTGATAAGCCGTGTCATTGATACCACTGTCTCGCCCGTGACACGATTCGTAACCCGTGTCACCTGTGTCATGACGCTTCTGACACGGCGTATTCGTCTGTTTACCGGCACTGAACCCATCCATCTCCGAAACTTAACGACACACTGAACCCTAAGACAGAGAAACGGGGCCAGGAGCTGAGTGGTGGCGGTGATGGTGTTTTGTTTGTCAGGTGACATAGGGAAAACACTTTTCCTGACGAAGGTCTTAAGTCATATAGTTTCTGAGGCCTTTCACCGACTTGTCCACGCTGTGAGGCGTAGAGCGTAATGGGAGAGGTAGAGTGCGCGCAGTGTGAGGTATAAGGCGTATAATGTGGCAGGAAGTACGGGATCAACTGAAGACGAGGTGTGGGACACGCAAAACTTGTAAGATGTTAGGCAGGTTGAGGCTCCTGCCGTACCTGAGGGAGGCAGGAAGGTGAGAGTGGTGAGGAGGAAGGTGAGAGTGGTGAGGAGGAAGGTGAGAGTGGTGAGGAGGAAGGTGAGAGTGGTGAGGAGGAAGGTGAGAGTGGTGAGGAGGAAGGTGAGAGTGGTGAGGAGGAAGGTGAGAGTGGTGAGGAGGAAGGTGAGAGTGATGTGGAGGAAGGTGAGAGTGGTGAGGAAAAAGGTGAGAGTGGTGAGGAAAAAGGTGAGAGTGGTGAGGAAAAAGGTGAGAGTGGTGAGGAAAAAGGTGAGAGTGGTGAGGAAAAAGGTGAGAGTGGTGAGGAAAAAGGTGAGAGTGGTGAGGAAAAAGGTGAGAGTGGTGAGGAAAAGGTGAGAGTGGTGAGGAAAAAGGTGAGAGTGGTGAGGAAAAAGGTGAGAGTGGTGAGGAAAAAGGTGAGAGTGGTGAGGAGGAAGGTGAGAGTGGTGAGGAGGGAATGAAAGTGGTGGTGGGAGAGGGTTTTAAAGTGTGTGTCTTGCACCGTCGTCGCCTTCAGCAGTAATTGCCTCCTTCGGCTGGTTGAGGCCCCGACGGACGCCTCCGTCGCCAGGATGGTTCTTCCTTGATTGATGAAACTGTTGCAGGATCGAGATTGCAATTGATTTGCTGTCAATTTTTTTTCTTTCCTTCCGTGTGTGTGTGTCGGTGATTGAGCTTAATTATCGGGTTGATTCACACTGGGTCGGCAGACCATCTGAGGGAACTTGTTTATACTCGGGGAAACTTTCCTATTCTTTTTTTAATCTCTAGAGGAACTTTGTTTATTTTCAATTCAACTTTCATTTTTTTGGTATTTATTATAAATTAGTGTAACTTTTACCTTTGATATACGTTTTATGGACTTCTAAAGTTTACCTACTCCCGCAGCCCGACTCTGGGTCAGGCTCGTCTGTTGCTTGCCTGGTCAACCAGACTGTTGCTGCTGGCAGGCCGCTCTCACACACATCCATCACAGCCCTGATGATCCGTCACTTGGCGGAGGTACTTGTCCAGTTTCCTCTTAAAGACGTCTACACTTGTTCCAGCAGTGTTTCTGATATCTTCTGATAAGATGTTGAATAGTCTGGTACCACGGATATTGGTACAGTGTTCTCTTATTGTGTTCACAGCGCCCCTGATTACATTAGATTTATTCTACACTTTTATATATCTCACACAAGTACGTTAAGGCAATGTGCAAATTTGGAACTAGTCCCTCAAGTACCTTGCGTGTTTATATTACCACGTATCTCTCTTTCCTCTGTTCCAGGGAACACACATTTAGGACTTTGAGGCGTTCCCAGTAATTTAAATAATTCTGTGGACTGAGTTCCCAGTAATTTAAATAATTTTGTGGGTCGTAAATGATCTCTGCATCAGTTCCAGCTGTGATATCTGTCCTGCCCTGAACAGGGCCGTCAACACTAAACAATACTCTTAGCGAGGGAGCACAAACTATCTGAATAGTCTCACCATTGATTTTTTTGTCCTTAATGATTCCTTAGTGGAACTTTGATTCTAAGTGATATTTTACTCTAAGTGATATTTTTTTAAGTGATACTTTGATTCATTAGTAACACATGATTTACTATTACGGATATCCTTGTGATTCACTAGTGAAACTCAATGATTCTTTAATATAACCTTGGGACTCACCAGAGGAGCTATACGATTTACTTTTAGAACTTTATAATTCATTAGAAAAACCACGAATCACTGGTAGAACTTAAGATTCACTAATGGAATTTAATTATTAACGAGTTTATCTTCATTCACCAGTGGAACTTTGACTAAAGAGTTCAACGTCACCATTCACTAGTGGAACTTTATGACTAACGAGTTCAACGTCACCATTCACTAGTGGAACTTTGTGATACACTAATAAAACATTGATCTGGTAATGAATGTGCTTCACTAAGAGCAATTACCACGTGGAGATACAAAGGTGGATTCTAATTATATCATTGAGGCCTAATTGTGGTCAATTTGCCATGGAGTGAAGCTGGTTGTTGGCGGACGCCATGTGGCGCGACCCCCCTCTGGTGCTGTTAAGATACACAATTATCATGCAACTTTTCTCGGCCTTAATGGCCTCTTTCAATCAATCTTCTTTCAATGATGGTGCCTTGATACCGGTTAGGGGCTCTTGATCCCAGGCATTTCAACAGCCTTCCCCTCACCTCTGGATCAAACATAATTTCTTTGTATTGTTTTACGCTGTATGAATCCCCCCCCCATGCTTGTTTAGTATTTCCCTCTCCCATATAAGTGTTAGTAACACTATGCTGGGACACACACACACACACACACACACACACACATTATATATATATATATATATATATATATATATATATATATATATATATATATATATATATATATATATATGTGTGTGTGTGTGTGTGCCGAATAGGTAAAACTGGTCAATTAGCAAGAACTCATTTAAAATTAAGTCCTTTCTAAAATTTTATCTTGTATGTTTAAAGATATATTTTTTTCATTATGTTAATGTAAAAAATAATAATTTTGTACCAAAAGAACCTTAAAAAACTTACCTAACCTTATTATAACAAGAGCAATTTAATTTAGCCTAGTCCACCTAAATATATTTTAGATAAGTTTACAATAATTTAATAAACAAACACAATGAAATTTTTTTTTTGTTAGGTTCAGAATGATTTTTTCGAAATTATTTCATACACAAATTTTCGTTTGGCTTATTCGGCAACAAGTGCGTTGCTATTTAAGCCAAAATAGCAAGTTTTACCTATTCGGCACATTATATATATCATATAGAAGTCTACATATCCCATAGAAGTCAACATATCCCATAGAAGTCAACATATCCCATAGAAGTCAACATATCCCATAGAAGTCAACATATCCCATAGAAGTCAACATATCCCATAGAAGTCAACATATCCCATAGAAGTCAACATATCCCATAGAAGTCAACATATCCCATAGAAGTCAGCATATCCCATAGAAGTCAGCATATCCCATAGAAGTCAGCATATCCCATAGAAGTCAGCATATCCCATAGAAGTCAGCATATCCCATAGAAGTCAGCATATCCATAGAAGTCAGCATATCACATAGAAGTCAGCATATCACATAGAAGTCAGCATATCACATAGAAGTCAGCATATCACATAGAAGTCAGCATATCACATAGAAGTCAGCATATCACATAGAAGTCAGCATATCACATAGAAGTCAGCATATCACATAGAAGTCAGCATATCACATAGAAGTCAGCATATCACATAGAAGTCAGCATATCACATAGAAGTCAGCATATCACATAGAAGTCAGCATATCACATAGAAGTCAGCATATCACATAGAAGTCAGCATATCACATAGAAGTCAGCATATCACATAGAAGTCAGCATATCACATAGAAGTCAGCATATCACATAGAAGTCAGCATATCACATAGAAGTCAGCATATCACATAGAAGTCAGCATATCACATAGAAGTCAGCATATCACATAGAAGTCAGCATATCACATAGAAGTCAGCATATCACATAGAAGTCAGCATATCACATAGAAGTCAGCATATCACATAGAAGTCAGCATATCACATAGAAGTCAGCATATCACATAGAAGTCAGCATATCACATAGAAGTCAGCATATCACATAGAAGTCAGCATATCACATAGAAGTCAGCATATCACATAGAAGTCAGCATATCACATAGAAGTCAGCATATCACATAGAAGTCAGCATATCACATAGAAGTCAGCATATCACATAGAAGTCAGCATATCACATAGAAGTCAGCATATCACATAGAAGTCAGCATATCACATAGAAGTCAGCATATCACATAGAAGTCAGCATATCACATAGAAGTCAGCATATCACATAGAAGTCAGCATATCACATAGAAGTCAGCATATCACATAGAAGTCAGCATATCACATAGAAGTCAGCATATCACATAGAAGTCAGCATATCACATAGAAGTCAGCATATCACATAGAAGTCAGCATATCACATAGAAGTCAGCATATCACATAGAAGTCAGCATATCACATAGAAGTCAGCATATCACATAGAAGTCAGCATATCACATAGAAGTCAGCATATCACATAGAAGTCAGCATATCACATAGAAGTCAGCATATCACATAGAAGTCAGCATATCACATAGAAGTCAGCATATCACATAGAAGTCAGCATATCACATAGAAGTCAGCATATCACATAGAAGTCAGCATATCACATAGAAGTCAGCATATCACATAGAAGTCAGCATATCACATAGAAGTCAGCATATCACATAGAAGTCAGCATATCACATAGAAGTCAGCATATCACATAGAAGTCAGCATATCACATAGAAGTCAGCATATCACATAGAAGTCAGCATATCACATAGAAGTCAGCATATCACATAGAAGTCAGCATATCACATAGAAGTCAGCATATCACATAGAAGTCAGCATATCACATAGAAGTCAGCATATCACATAGAAGTCAGCATATCACATAGAAGCCAGCATATCACATAGAAGCCAACATATCACATAGAAGCCAAGATATCACATAGAAGCCAACATATCACATAGAAGCCAACCATAATCACATCAGAAGCAGATATACAGAAGTCAACATATCCATGAAGCAGAATCACTAGAAGCCAGATATACTAAAGTCAATACAAAGAAGTCAACATAGAAATTACAACCTTGGAAGTCAATATACTGTGGTAAAGTCAATACTGAAAAGAAAAGTAAAGTAAGACAATTAAAAAGTCTTTTTCTCTTGTAATAAAAGTTTTTACCCCTGACAGAAGCTTAATTAAACTCAGTTGAAGCTCAAAATAAAAATAAAAAGTTTCTTGGTAACATTGAAACTTGATCATGGGTTTAAAAAAAGGTAGACAGTGGGTGAACCTTGTAATCAGTGGATGAACCTTGTAATCAGTGGGTGAACCTTGTAATCAGTGGATGAACCTTGTAATCAGTGGGTGAACCTTGTAATCAGTGGGTGAACCTTATAATCAGTGGGTGAACCTTGTAATCAGTGGGTGAACCTTGTAATCAGTGGGTGGACCTTGTAATCAGTGGGTGAACCTTGTAATCAGTGGGTGAACCTTGTAATCAGTGGGTGGACCTTGTAATCAGTGGGTGAACCTTGTAATCAGTGGGTGAACCTTGTAATCAGTGGGTGAACCTTGTAATCAGTGGGTGAACCTTGTATTCCGTAAGGGTGAACCTTTAATCTTGAACTGAACAGTGGGTGAACCTCCTTAAGTGTCTTCGGGGAAGGGTAGGTTGACCATATCTCCCCAACCTTTTCCCCTCACACCTAACACCAGTACTACCTAATACCCCACCACAACAGACCGAAAAACAACGAAAAACACACACAAGAAAAAACAAGGGACCCCTGTAGTGAGCATAGTTCCTTCTGAGCGTCATTATTGAAATGTTGATAATGGTGATTGATCGCTGCAATCGGGGTTATCCTTGTTCTGGGGCCCCTAATTATACAATGAATAATAGTTTGCCCTTCTCCAGGACTGCTGTAACGAGCGCTAATGACTCTCTGATATCTGTAACCACCTAGAATTTTATTCGTCAGTATTATTGATGACAATTTTACTCATATCGTGATGAATTTTGATGATCCCCGTGTGTACGTATATATGAATTTTGATGATGCCTGTTTATACATAATTTTTTTTATGCTCGTGTATATGTATATATGCATGAATTGTTTATGCCTGTGTATATATATGCATGAATTATTTATGCCTGTGTATACATAGACATGATTTTTTATGCATGTGTATACATATACATGAATTTTGATGATGCCTGTCTATACATATACGTGAATTTTGATGATGCCTGTCTATACATGCATACGGATTTTGATGTTTGTCTATACATATACATGAATTCTGATGATGCCCGTGTACACATATACATCAATTCTAATTTGTGCGCCTTCATGCATACGAATTTTGACCATGCCCGTGTATACACACACGAATTTTGCTAAGACCCGTGTATACATATACATGTATTCTTTAATGTAATGCTTACCCTTAATATGCATACACTTCTTATACCTTATCTGTTTTTCCCCATCATGATTTGATGCAAATGTCTGGGATGATCTTCACACGAGTGATAATGTTATTACTGGTGCCATATCCGGACTCTCTTTATGGAGGAGCGTGTGTACTGGCCCACCTGTGTATGCGGGGGTTGGTTCCTAGCCCCGACTTTATTACAATCCACTGATATTGTTCATCCCTGGCCTCTTGGCTCCTATTGTATGTACTTCCTCTTGGAAGTATGTGTGTGTGTGTGGGGGGGTTACTGGTCGTCAAAGGCACTTGTGGATAGACATTTAGCCTGATATATTTTTAGTGTGTGATGTGGTTGTTGATGTGTGTGTGTGTTTGTGTGTGTGTGTGTGTGTGTGTTTCCCAAGCTTAGAAATTATTTAACTTCTAGCATGTCACCTCATAGTCCATTCGTAATGTATCATTCTAACGTCTCTATAACTCATCTGAGACGTGATCAATCACGTCTCAGATGATGCTATTGCTGCTAGCGAGCCGCTAGCACCAATAGCCTGGTTGATTAGGCAGTCAAAAAACTAGTCTGGTTTCAGGGTAGAAAAACCATTGAAACCGGTCACAGGCATGACCCCCTCGTCCTGGAGTCTCTCGTGGAAATTATTTTATCCTTGTAAACCCTCTCTTTGCCCCAAGAGTATTTTATATGTCACGATCATGTCTCCTCTTGATCTGCAATTTTCCTGTTGTTAGATCAGTCTTATACAGACTTTACTCAAAGATTGCTTTTAAATTTTAGTACCAGTCTTGTGGCAAACCTCTAATGTGCTTCTCCGAGTGTGGGCTCGACACTGGTGCTGCGTACTCATGTTTGTATTTGTGAGGTAATAACCCGTAAGGATCATTCATAGCAAAAGAGAGTTGAAGGGTGGATCTTAAGTGCTGTGAGCGCGATACACGCTGCCTTGAGGTAAGTGGTGAATGTTGATACTGTCTTCACACTGTTACATTAGCTAGTCATGCGCCAGACTGTTTCATGATCATGTGTTTCAGCAGATGTGTGACGGTGCAGGTGTGAAGGCTGCCTCTCATCCGTGTGTTTACATTCACCGCATTGCATTTGACGGGGTTGAAATCCAGTAACCATTTCTTATACCTTTACTGTAGCCTATCTAGGTCATTCTACCCGTAGGGTTTCCCCCTAACGGGTGTCTCCCCAGAGGGTGTCTCCCCGGAGGGTGTCTCCCCGGAGGGTGTCTCCCCGGAGGGTGTCTCCCCGGAGGGTGTCTCCCCGGAGGGTGTCTCCCCGGAGGGTGTCTCCCTAGGTGCTCCCGAGGGGGTCTCCCCGTAGGGTTTCCCCTAACGGG
>WNWK01000276.1:425000-477500 GCA_009830355.1 Cherax destructor
TAATATATTTTGCTTATTTTATTCATCGCAAAATCGACTGTTTTAGAATTATTTAGAAACTTATTCACAAACTTCAAGCAGTGCGACGCTTCTTACAAAGAGCAATTAAGATGGCTAAGTTTAAAGGCACATGGAGACTGCAGGGCGTCACGATACTTAGAGTAAAAATAGATGGCTTTAATGAATGAGAAATCAATAGATTCAGAAGATGTAAATCCAAGATTCAAATAGGTAAACAGCGGGTTGGAAACAAGGTTACAAACGTGTGAAGCAAGTTACAAATACAGTAGGGAATATGTAGCGCAAGTTGGATAAATACATGTCTCATACACGTGTGTTAGCAAGAACTCGTTTAAAATGAAATCCTTTCTAAAATTTTCTCTTGTTCGTTTAAAGATATATTTTTCATTTATGTTAATGTAAAAATTAATAATTTTGTACCAAAAGAACCTTAGAAAGCTTACCTAACCTTATAACAAGCGCAATTTAATTTGCCTAATCCAACTAAATATATTTTAGATAAGTTTACAATAATTTAATAAACAATGAAATGTATATTTTTTCGTTAGATTCAGAATGATTTTTGCGAAATTATTGAATACACAAATTTTCGCTTGCCTTATTCGGCAAGACGAGCGTTGCTATTTAAGCCAAAATAGCAAGTTTTAGCTTTTCGGCACGAAATTATATATAAACATATCAGATGATACTACAATAAGCAATTAAACCACAGTAAAATAATAGTGAAATTCCAAGCGCTTTCGTGATTCCTCACATTATCACCGTTGTTGTTTAGCATATTATACACACTACAGTTCCCGTTGTTTTGTGTGTAAGTTTGTGACCTCTGTTGTCCTGCAAAGGTAAGAGAACACAGAAGTTTTCCTTCTGCCGTTTGCACAGCACACATCGTAAGATTAGTTTGTCATCGTAAAAATGATCAGTGAAATGTATAAAAGGGCCACCGACATATGTGCTTGAACGGATAAATATACGTCTCCCTCACACACACAAACAACACACACACTGAAAAGTTCCAAATTTTGCACCTAAGCTAGTCCGTAAAGGAGGTGAGCTGTGAAGAAAGGCCCAAAGAGCAGAATTTCGTTATCACTAAGTAGCGAAGACGCAGAGGGAAGAGGATCACAATATACAAGATACTCGGTGACATCACGAAGATGAACAGTGATAGACTGTTCGAATGACGTTGGTCCATGGCTGTCTAAAAGCTAAACATTACAGTCTGTCTTTATAATAAACATTGTCTTCACAATAAATATTATAGTCTTCACAATAAACATTACAGTGTCTTTACAATAAACATTAATCAGCACATACACTTTGTGTTTTGCTCTGTGTAGAGCTTTACTAAGTCACGTTTCGCCCTGTGAAGAGCTTCCAGTTATTAGTAATATTAGTAATATCCGACTTAGCGCTTCCTCTCAAAATCCTTGAATCAAACCTCACTAAACCCTATTCCCCATTCGTTACACGAGTCTTACGGGTTTAGCATATCCCCATTATTATTATTTAGTGCAACTGATTATCTCTAATATTGTTTTATTTAAACTAGTAAGTTTGGTAACTATTTTTTCAATATAATTTTTTTCGAGTCAATTTTCTGTGTGTAACTTTTGTTTTATTAACGTAGAATCTTATTGTTATGCTTTTCTTGAAGATAAATTATACATTTTGTGTGTTAGTGAGAGACTGTTGTGTGTTAGTGAGAGACTGTTGTGTGTTAGTGAGAGACTGTTGTGTGTTAGTGAGAGACTGTTGTGTGTTAGTGAGAGACTGTTGTGTGTTAGTGAGAGACTGTTGTGTGTTAGTGAGAGACTGTTGTGTGTTAGTGAGAGACTGTTGTGTGTTAGTGAGAGACTGTTGTGTGTTAGTGAGAGACTGTTGTGTGTTAGTGAGAGACTGTTGTGTGTTAGTGAGAGACTGTTGTGTGTTAGTGAGAGACTGTTGTGTGTTAGTGAGAGGCTGTTGTGTGTTAGTGAGAGGCTGTTGTGTGTTAGTGAGAGGCTGTTGTGTGTTAGTGAGAGACTGTTGTGTGTTAGTGAGAGACTGTTGTGTGTTAGTGAGAGACTGTTGTGTGTTAGTGAGAGACTGTTGTGTGTTAGTGAGAGACTGTTGTGTGTTAGTGAGAGACTGTTGTGTGTTAGTGAGAGACTGTGTTTAGTGAGAGACTGTTGTGTGTTAGTGAGAGACTGTTGTGTGTTAGTGAGAGACTGTTGTGTGTTAGTGAGAGACTGTTGTGTGTTAGTGAGAGACTGTTGTGTGTTAGTGAGACTGTTGCGTGTGAGAGACTGTTGTGTGTTAGTGAGATACTGTGTTAGACTTCATTATATTTAGCGTTATCCTGAAAGACGTTTTACTAGCTTTTCGTGAAGTGGTACTAGCATTTCGTGCAGGGTTACTAGCATTTCGTGTAGTGTTACTAACATTTTTTTCTTACCAATCATTATTCGTATTCGGCGAATTTATTCACTTTGTTACGATGTTCATTTTCTTTAGCAGAAATGTAATCTCCCTCGGATGGAGAATTTCACGGTGGGCTCCGAGGTATATTAAGTCCCCTGCAGTTTTGATCCTTTGTCGGTGCTGTTGTCGCTATAAATTTCTCTCAAATTTTACAGAATATTGGACCCTAAACCACCTTCACTTCCTCCCAGAATTACTTCTTTTCCTGGAGCTTGGCACTTTCTTCTCCCCCGAGGCCCTGTGGTAGCATAGAGGCGGACTTTGGATCATAATCCACTTTCAATGTTCTTAAAGAATGCCTTATGTCTGTGGAGCTTGGCACTTTGTTTCCCCGAAGTCTTGGGGGCAGCACAGAGGCGGGTGACTTCGTAAGAGGCCCGCGAGACGACCATGATCAATTATTATAATGTGTGTCGAGACTGCTTCAAATAACACGTGTTGAATCCGCGTCGTCAAGATGTGGTCCATTACGTCTCACGTTGAGCGTCTTAATGGTAATGACGAATTGTCTTAGTCGCAGAGGAGACATTCAAGCACTCAGCAAGACGGTGATTCCATCACAGTTGGCAGTGACTAAGGCCTTCTAGCCTCCCCAGCTGGTCTATCATCATCTGTTTGTTGGCCTGTGAGTGAGTTCTATGGGATCTATCGTCTGCTAACTTTTGAATGAGTTGAAATAAGTTTTTTTTTTTTACGCCATCGGGAAAGTGGAATAATAGGTGGTTGCGGAGAATTTCAGCACTCGTGTTGTAGTTGGTTACGACGTCAGTGAGGTCGCCAGATCGATTCCCAGTACTCCAGTACAAAAAAAAGTGAGTGCGAGTTCTGTGCTTCCTCTTATCTGTTGACGTTCGAATACGTTCTCTCTCTCCGTTCTATGATAATAAACTAATTTGTCCGTTCGATCTTTCCTACCATTTACCATCGCATGCGTCCTATCTGTCCATTATGTCCTCTGCTTACTTTTACTACGCTTCTATGTTATCGTTTATTGATTTTCACCATTATCTTGCAATTCGTAGAATAAACAATGCAAACTTTCTCAACAGAAATTGTCTCAGTGAACGCCAAGTTGACGTGTCATACTATATTTCTCCCCTTGTTAGTAGTTGAGCATTTTAGTGAGTAATTGCTACAGTATCAGCTATTCTTGCTGCTAACTCCGAGCTAATCAATAATTCCCATTATTCTTATTTATTGTAGTTTGTCACACATCATGACTATTCTAGCAAGGCATTAATCACTTATTCTCACTGATGTTTTTATAAACGATCAAGAATTCTTAAGTGCAACTTCGTCAACATCAAGTTGTTGTACCTTAAGATTCTAAACATTTTTCAGGGTAAACTTGGGTAAATACTCTTACTGGTACTCAAGGCAAACGTAGGTACTTATTCCTACTGATGTTCTTCAAAGTAAACTTAAGTCAATTTAAATCAATATTCCTACAGGTGTTCTTCAAGGTAAACTTAGGGAAATATTCCTACGAGTCTTCTTTAAGGGAAAGTTAGGTTAATATAAGCAAATCTTTCTACAAGTGATCTTCAAGGTAAACTTAGGCAAATATTTGAACACGTGGCGTTTGAATTTTTCATTATCTTACCACATTTTATAATATACAAGTTTTTATCATTCGCATCTGTTGTATGGATCATCGGCCTCGCGCCCCGCCGCAGACCATACCTCTTTATTTAGAAAGCAATTCTTACAGGAACGCGATTAAGAAACACATGGGGAAAATTAAAAGCTAAAGCCAACGACTTTTCCGAAAGATAATATTGAGGTTCGTTGCATTAAGAGCGCGCATGCGCACTGTCCGTCACTGATCAACGAAGGAGTTACTTACCTCATGAATCAACATTACCCAAGATTTAAAATTGAAAGGATTGAAAGAGCATAATCCTGAGACTATGGAGATCGTGCCATGCATCCGCTCCAAGTACATCAAACAGCTTATGACATATAAACTTTGACAGATTCCCAGATATATTGGTACACGTGTTTTTGAAGACCGCAAATTTAGGCTCGTAAATCTTCTACGCGCGATTTGCGTTTGTAAACGATAAGGGGGAGGGGGGGGGAATGATGATACGAGAAGTAATGTGGGATCTGAAGACGTTTTCGCTTTGATGAGAAAAAAAAAATTGTTTGCGAGATAATAATGGTGTTTAAGATCATATATAGAGACGAGAGTTGGTTTAGTCCGAGATGTCAACACTGGAACATCGTCCCCCCACACACACACACCACATGTTCACCATAATTTAGCGTTCTTAATATTAAAGGCTTATCGTCCGTAATATCAGAGTTTTATCGTTGGTAATACCAAGTCTTATCGTTTGAAATATCGAGGTCTTAGCATTCGTAATATCATTATCATACCTTAGTCATGAATATGTCATAATAGTTTATATATATATATATATATATATATATATATATATATATATATATATATATATATATATATATATTTTTATATATATATATATATTGGATTTGATTGAATTTTGTTTTAATGGAATGAAACGATGTCAAAATCAACCAAGAAAATAGTTTAGAATATAGAAGATTAACATCAGATTCTTAATATATCTTTGATATACCATACCTATGAAAGCTTTCAAGTGTTCTACTCTCGCAGCCCGGCGCTGGGCCAGGATTGTCTGGTACTTACGTGATCAACCAGGCTGTTACTGCAGGGAGTCCGCTGACACACACATCCATCACAGCCTCGTTGATCTGGCACTTGGCAGAAGTACATGTCCAGTTTCCTCCTAAAGACGTCTACACTTGTTCCAGCAATGTTTGTGATATCTTGTGGCAGTGTGTTAAACATCCTGGGCCCACGAATGTTAATAAGAGTGTTCTCTTATTTTGGCCATTCTCCCATATCTCTCACTTCAGTATGCTGCTGTGGCAGTGTTCACTTTCAGACCAGGCCTTCAAACACCTTCCACGTATATAACATGTCTCTCCTCTACTTCAGTGAATACATATTCAGGACACTGAGGTGTTCCCAGTAATTTAAATGTTTTATTGGCTCTATACGGGCTGTAAATGATCACTGTATCTGTTCCAGCTCTGATATCTCCCCTATGCTGAAAGGAGCCGTCAACACCGAACAGTACTTCAAGGCAGAGATCACAAGTGATTTGAACAGTGCCATCACTGGCACTATTTCCCTTATTTTGAAAGTTGTCATTCCCCATCCTATCATTTTCTTGGCTTTCGTGATATTTATCTTAGTGTTCTTCGAAAGTAAGGACAGCTGATATTACATCCAGATCTTTGACATGTTTCTTCCGTTCTTTTTGTTCATCTTGCGTTTTGTATACAGTATCTTGGGCTCTTCACTCTTTCCATACCTAAGCAGTTGGAATTTGTCACTGTTGAACGTTATGTTATTCTCCACTGCCCACTGGAAGACTTTGTCTATATCTTATAGATTTTTCGTGTCCTGTATCGAGAAGATTTTCATGCTTTCTTTGGTATCTGCAAATGATAAGGAAATGTGGCGAGTGTGTTAATCTGTGTCCGGTATAAACCTTGGTAATAGATGCCGACAAATTAATTTAGAAAGGCACATGAGCGAACATTAGGGCATATTTATTAGAAAACGTTTCGGTCCTTGGACCTTGATCAAGGTCCCAGGACCGAAAAAAACAGTAGTGACACTAGGATCGTGCCTTGTGGTACTGAGCTTCTTACAAAGAAAAAAACAAATCTAAAATAAAAATATAGAACAAAAACATCGACATACAAAACATAATCATCAAAACACTAAACCATAACATCAAAACACAAAAAGTAAGAACACACAAAAAAGTCAAAACACAAAACAAAAAAAGTAAAAGCAAAAAAGTAAAAAAAATCAAAACAAAAAAGGTCAAAACACAACACAAAAACATGTCTACATAAAATAAAAGGTCAGTATATTCCAAAAAATAATTCATATATATACTCCTGTATTAATCTCCGCTGTATTTCCTACTCATCGGAAGAATCAAGTGGATTTTTATGCTCAAGCAATTAATCCTTAATCACCTGTATCTCCAGTAAATTCTTAATTACCTGTATCTTAATCCTAAATCACCATTATTTTTAATTAATCCTTGACCATCAGTATCTCCAGTAAATCCCTAATCACCTATATCTCCAGTAAATCCCTAATCACCTGTATCTCCAGTAAATCCCTAATCACCTGTATCTCCAGTAAATCCCTAATCACCTGTATCTCAGTAAATCCCTAATCACCTGTATCTCAGTAAATCCCTAATCAGCAGTATCTCCAGTAAATCCTTAATCACCAGCATCTCCAGTAAATCCCTAATCACCAGTATCTCCAGTAAATCCCTAATCTCCAGTAAATCCCTAATCACCAGTATCTCCAGTAAATTCCTAATCACTAGTATCTCCAGTAAATTCCTAATCACCAGTATCTCCAGTAAATCCCTAATCACTCGCATCTCCAATAAATACTTAATTACCTGCCACTCTAATTAATCCTAAATCCCCTGTATCTTTAATCCTTGATCACCTGTATGAGTGATTATCATTACTGATTTAATGGGGAAGAGCTAAACCCGTTGGGTCATACAGCTCCTGGGGAGAATGGGAGGTAATCAAATTTGATCTAAGGAAAAAAAAGAGAGGGGGGTAACGCCAATTCCTTGGATCAAAATCCCTTCAACGTCATCAAGGGACCGAGATGAGAGGTAACCAGTGTTGAGGAACGTGAACGTGAGTTTTGCGACGTTCTTAAATGAACGTGAGTTTTGCGACGTTCTTAAATGAACGTGAGTTTTGCGACGTTCTTAAATGAACGTGAGTTTTGCGACGTTCTTAAATGAACGTGAGTTTTGCGACGTTCTTAAATGAACGTGAGTTTTGCGACGTTCTTAAATGAACGTGAGTTTTGCGACGTTCTTAAATGAACGTGAGTTTTGCGACGTTCTTAAATGAACGTGAGTTTTGCGACGTTCTTAAATGAACGTGAGTTTTGCGACGTTCTTAAATGAACGTGAGTTTTGCGACGTTCTTAAATGAACGTGAGTTTTGCGACGTTCTTAAATGAACGTGAGTTTTGCGACGTTCTTAAGTGAACGTGAGTTTTGCGACGTTCTTAAGTGAACGTGAGTTTTGCGACGTTCTTAAGTGAACGTGAGTTTTGCGACGTTCTTAAGTGAACGTGAGTTTTGCGACGTTCTTAAGTGAACGTGAGTTTTGCGACGTTCTTAAGTGAACGTGAGTTTTGCGACGTTCTTAAGTGAACGTGAGTTTTGCGACGTAATTGCGTGAACGTGTGTTGCGACGTTCTTACCGCAAGTGCTGAAGCCGTAGGATGTGTAAGCTGTATGGCGCCTCATCGCAAGTGAGAGAGTAACGCGTCAGGTGGGACACCACAGTCCTGGCTTAAAAGGGGTTCTGAACCTCCTGGGGCAGAACCCAGGAGGTTCAGAATACAGATTCTGAACCTATGTATTCTTAATTATCAAATACTAATAATTTTATTTATTAATTTTTATTATAATAAAATATTAATAAAAAAAATTATTACTGATACCCCTTAAGCCAGGATGCGGCAAACCCGCAAGCGGCCACATCCGTAACGCAATACTTCCAATGTTCTGCTCCTAAAGTAGTGACAACTTGAGCGAAACATTACGGGAAACCTTCGTGTTATGATTAGTAAAGGCCCGCCTCTTCTCACCCCCCCCCCTTCCTGCTGTCAGAGAGTACAGTGCATTTTAAATTATAGTAGCTCTTAGCATTGTGTTCAGAATTATAGTAATTCTCGGCATTGTTCTTCAAATTATAGGATCGGTAACCCTTAACATTCTTCCCAGAATTACAGCAACTCTGAGCATGGTTTCATAACTCTAGTAACTGTCAGCATTTTATTTCATAATTCTAGTAACTGTCAGCATTTTATTTCATAATTCTAGTAACTGTCAGCATTTTGTTTCATAATTCTAGTAACTGTCAGCATTTTATTTCATAATTCTAGTAACTGTCAGCATTTTGTTTCATAATTCTAGTAACTGTCAGCATTTTGTTTCATAATTCTAGTAACTGTCAGCATTGTTTCATAATTCTAGTAACTGTCAGCATTTTGTTTCATAATTCTTGTAACTGTCAGCATTATGTTTCATAATTCTTGTAACTGTCAGCATTATGTTTCATAATTCTAGTAACTGTCAGCATTATGTTTCATAATTCTAGTAACTGTCAGCATTGTTTCATAATTCTAGTAACTGTCAGCAGTGAATGAGACAGACAAACTGAAGATTTGTGTATGTTACCTCCTGGTTGGTGCCATCTGCCAGGTGGATGTCGCGACTAGGCATGGAGATAGGCAGGCAGACAGGGAATCAATGGCGGATGGAGGAAAACAGAAGCAGGCAAGCAAGAAGCCAGGCAAACACGGGAGTAGGGTGATAAGCATTGAAGTAAGCAGGCAGGCAGGCAGGCAAGGAAGGAAGGAAATCATGCAGACACAGGCTGGCAACGAGGCACAGTAACAGACAAGACTTGTGCCACTCAAAAAAAAAAAAAAAAAAGCCCGAAATGCCTGAGAAGATAGGAAAGTGAAAAAGGTGATAAATGAAATGAAAATTAGACAAATCAACGGAGTGGGGTTGGAACCTATGACAAGCGAGTGGTAAAACTAAGCCACTGACGACAGACAGCACTGGTTGCAAGCCAGTGTGCTTGCAAAATGTATCATACAACGAAACTTAGAATATGATAAGTCTTCAACACAACTTTTCGCTCAATATCTTCATCCAAAGCGAAAACGCCATTGGGCGAAACGCTGTTTTAATAAAGGCCTACTCCACAAACACTGTACACTAATTCTAACAAGGTGGATGGCCGGGGATGGGGGAGGAGGCACGGAGGGTAGCCACGCAACTCTCCAACAAGTAGCACTGTAGTAAATGTTCCGTAGCTTCTCCGAATTCCTGTGTCTGCTACTGTAATATTTATACAGTGTGAAAGGTAAATAAATTCCATACGCCTTCATGACCTTTTAATCACATTCTCCAGGAATGTGACTGAGTAATCACGAAAGCACTTGGGATTTTTAAGTCATTTTTCACAGTGGTTAAAGTGTATATTAAAGATATCACTTGTTTCTTGTGTTCCTGTTCCATCAGGCACTGGAGACTCCGCTCTCGAGGTGAAGGCCACAGATTGAGACCGAAATACACAGACCAAGTGAGACACATTGTCGATACTGCTATTGAAGGCTGTACCACAGTGGACCTATTACACAGATGGGATTAGCAGACCACAACACACACACACACACACACACACACACACCCCGGTGGCCTAGTGGGTAAAGCTCTCGCTTCACGCACGGAGGGGCCGGGTTCAATTCCCGGTGGGGCAGAAACATTTCGAAGTGTTTCCTTACACACACACACACATACATACAACAGGCCTAGTGTCTAACTGACATGTGCCTAGGACAAAATGGTAACTAACACAGAAACAAGGGGTCACAATTGGAAGTTGAAGACTCCTATGAGTCAAAAAGATGTTAGGAAGTATTTCTTCAGTCATAGAGTTGTCAGGAAGTGGAATAGCCTAGAAAGTGACGTAGTGGAGGCAGGAACCATACATAGTTTTAAGACGAGGTTTGATAAAGCTCATGGAGCAGGGAGAGAGAGGACCTAGTAGCAATCAGTGAAGAGGCGGGGCCAGGAGCTGAGTCTCGACCCCTCCAACCACAAATAGGCGAGTACAAACAGGTGAGTACACACACACACACACAGAGGCTTCACCAGCAACTATTAGCTAAAAAAAATGCATCTGTTACCTGAATTGGATCGTATTTCATGAAGCGGTAAACCCGTGTGTGACATTCTTAGTTAACGCATGACAGAGGAGTTTGTTGAGACACACTTGGCTTTGTGTGTGTATATGTGTGTGTGTGTACTCACCTATTTGTGGTTGCAGGGGTCGATACATAGCTCCTGGCCCCGCCTCTTCACTGATCGCTACTAGGTCCTCTCTCCCTGCTCAATGAGCTTTATCATACCTCGTCTTAAAACTGTGTGTGTGTGTGTGTGTGTGTGTGTGTGTGTGTGTGTGTGTGTGTGTGTGTGTGTGTGTGTGTGTGTGCGTGCGTGCGTGCGTGCGTGCGTTCGGCGCGTTCTGCGCAAGGAGTTCTGGAGGCTCGATCCTAAGTTAGCTAATCTCGGCGGCTTTCTGTGCGGTTGATCGCCCTCCTGTCTTAAGACAAATTGACAGATGCTCAACCAGACATAAATTGTAGCTATATACCAAAACCTTCAACGAGCCCGTAGAACTACTACAATCACAACTACAAGATAATCACCTAATCACTGATAAACCAGTGAAAGACCTCAGTCAAATGACCGGTAAACAAATGAAAGACCTCGGTCAAATGACCGGTAAACAAATGAAAGACCTCGGCCAAATCACCGGTAAACCCGTGAAAGACCTCGGCCAAATCACTGGTAAACCCGTGAAAGACCTCGGTCAAATCACCGGTAAACCCGTGAAAGACCTCGGTCAAATCACCGGTAAACCCGTGAAAGACCTCGGTCAAATCACCGGTAAACCCGTGAAAGACCTCGGTCAAATCACCGGTAAACCCGTGAAAGGCCTCGGTCAAATCACCGGTAAACCCGTGAAAGGCCTCGGTCAAATCATTGGTAAACCCGTGAAAGACCTCGGTCAAATTACCGGTAAACCCGTGAAAGACCTCGGTCAAATCACCGGTAAACCCGTGAAAGACCTCGGTCAAATTACCGGTAAACCCGTGAAAGACCTCGGTCAAATTACCGGTAAACCCGTGAAAGACCTCGGTCAAATTACCGGTAAACCCGTAAAGACCTCGGTCAAATTACCGGTAAACCCGTGAAAGACCTCGGTCAAATTACCGGTAAACCCGTGAAAGACCTCGGTCAAATTACCGGTAAACCCGTGAAAGACCTCGGTCAAATTACCGGTAAACCCGTGAAAGACCTCGGTCAAATTACCGGTAAACCCGTGAAAGACCTCGGTCAAATTACCGGTAAACCCGTGAAAGACCTCGGTCAAATTACCGGTAAACCCGTGAAAGACCTCGGTCAAATTACCGGTAAACCCGTGAAAGACCTCGGTCAAATTACCGGTAAACCCGTGAAAGACCTCGGTCAAATTACCGGTAAACAAGCTTGGAACACAAACACTGTCTCACGAAAAGTTCTTTTCAACTTATGTTTGAGTGTTATTTTGTTTAGATTTTACGAGTTTCCTAGGCAGTGCCACTCTTATGTGAGTGGAAGTACTCTCATAATGACAGTATTGGGCAGTGCCACTCTCCTGTGAGTGAACATATCCCGGTAATGACACTATATTTCAGGCCAAATACGTGACACGCAATTAACTCTTTCAATATGCAAGTGACATTACCTATATATATGACCACAGTCTAATTGCATCGAATCCTACGTACTTTTGTGAGATATTGCCAACCTTAAATATAACCTGCTTAAGCTGTTTGTGGTATTTTGTGTTCTTGTGTTCTGCTGCATTCTAAGACATGGTTTTTGAGCAGGAGAGAACCTGCCCACACCATCAGGATTCACTTGAGTGCTCCCCTGAACTGCCAGTCAGCAGAAAGACTCTGCCACTACACCCAGAGGCCACTGTAGCTCACATGTACGTCACATGTGTGCCACACTTCACAACTGCAACTCATACAATACACACACTTTACGAGTGTTGCTCATACGTGCCACACTCAAACAGTTGGTAAATTAGAATGGAAGTAAATACCTATATGACACGCACGATCTACTGAGATCATTCACAGGGTGGTCAGCCACTCTGTGAATGATCTCAGTAGGTGAAGGATATCAGTTGGCGATTATCTCAGTTGGTGAATGATCTTGGAAAGTGAATGTTCTCAGTAAGTTCTCAACTTTCATCTTCACGATGAAAGCTAAAAAAAAAAAAATCCATGAAGCTAGTTCCAATCCTTCAAGTCGTGTGGACCAAGACCAAGATGAAGACAGTAGTTCCAATCCTTCGTGTGGAACAACACCAGCCAGGGATTCCATCTAGAGTATAAACAAAACTATAACCCTCTCTTCGATAATAAATCACCACAAGAGTGAATATATCCTCAATAGTTGGGAAGGTTTTTCTTTACTTTTGAGAGTGAATCCCTTCAAGAAAAAGAAATTTAAGCCAGGAGAAAAAAAAATAATGTAAGCCAGGAGCGTGGGGCCATGAACTAAATGGCGGTGGGGTTAAGCCTTTTCCCATAGACCACGCCCGACTAGATGCGTCGTTAAATAAAAGTTGATCCCCCCACATGGCAAACCTTGTCAACTGAAAATGAAATATGTCACCCCTACCCCACAACCACCTGTTCTGGGTGATCACGTCTCCCGTCACAAGACTCACTTTTCCCCTCTATTTCACCCTTGGCTCTTCCCTTCCCCTCTCCCTCTCTTTATCCCACCCTCCCTCTCCCTCTCTTCTAGCTGATGATCTTTTTAATGGTATACTTGACGATATTCTTATTACAGCTCAGGCTGAAAGATTTCAACGGTGTGAAACCTGTGTGTGATGGAATACGAGAGGGTAAACAACCAGTCTTACTTCCTACAATTTAACCAACAGGTACTATAGGATAGCAAAACAATGCTGATGTATCCAATTAGGTTAAAAAAAATCCTCTTTTTTTTTTCTTTCGTCTTCCCTCTTACCCTTTTACTCTCTCCCCTCACCTGAAGGGATTATTTTATTGCTCTGTGTGATCTCTATCAATAAAGTCATATTCAAATGTGTGTATATATTTGCCTCATCTTATTATCGTCAGACAAGAAACTCCTCCCTCAATGCTCTTAAGCTGAGAAGCAACCCTCCCCCCTTCCATCACTCACACGCTCGCCCACTTCCCCCCTCTCACTCCCCCCTCCACACCATTCTTTCACCCCTTTTTCCTCGGGCGTCTGTTGTACCTCCTGTTCAACATGTGGTAGGAATCAAGAAAGAAAACGATGGGAAGGCGATACTTGGTGTGTGTGTGTGTGTGTGTGTGTGTGTGTGTGTGTGTGTGTGTGTGTGTGTGTGTGCGTGCGCGCGCGCGCCTGCTGTGTTAGGTGGGTGTGTGTCTGCCTGCCTCTCTGTGTGTACTCGTCTAGTTGTGGTAGCTTGGGTCGAGTCTTTGCTCCTGGCCCCGCATTTGTTGCTCACGAACGGTCAAAGTAAATTCAAGTGAAATTTTGCGCTGTCATACCTACTCTTAGAACTGTGTATGTGTTTACAAAAGATGAAAACAAAAGAGAAATAAAACTAGAGCAAATCCCCATTGATAATTTCCAAACTCTATTGTCCTATTTCCATCGTATTACGCTTTATCGGTAAAAATATTTTAATAGCAAGGTAAAGCCAATTTAATCTGCCCCAATACCTGTACACCGCCGGATAAAATCCTCTAAATCTGCCATAATATTTACAAACTGTATTACCATGAATAAAATCAAAAGTAAACAACGATTAGCAGGCCTAGGACGTGCCTCTACTACACACTGCCGAGCCTACTCTCTCCCACCCCTAGCCTTCCCTCCCCTCGCACCCCTCTCCCAGTTCCCCCTTCCCCCTCACACCCCTTTTCTCCAGCCTCTTCCCTCCCTTCCCAAGCCTTCATCCCCCTCTTGCCGAATCTCGTCCTTCTAGAGTAGTGTGTCGCGTAGCTTACCGGTGAGAGCAATCGACTGAAAACCGCATGGTCCCGGGTTCGATTCCGTATCACGGAGCCAATATATAAGAACATAAGAATGGAGGAGCACTGCAGAAGGCCTACTGGTCCATGCTAGGCAAGTCCAAGTCCCTTACTGGCCTCAGCTACTGGCCGAAGCCAGTCAGCTCCAACAGGCCTGCTGCAGTGTTCCTCCTTTCTTATGTTCTTAGGTCCAAGTCACATCTACTTAAAGATGGAGCACTGCGTCAGGCCCACTAGCGCAAGCCGGGCTAAGTTCTTTACATGTCTGCTGACCCTTCCTATCTAGCAATAAAAATAGGTACCTGTGTTAGCTGACTGTTGTGGGTCGCATCCAGAGAAAAAGTTAGAAGACTCCAGTACCTTGCTGGAATATATCCTGTGTAAGAAAACACTGCAGACCGGTGTGTAAGAAACTCCAGTACTCCTTTGCAGCCTCCAAGCTTATATTAACCAAGTTTTACAGTGGGCCACTGACAACAGTATGATGTTCAATGAGGAAAAATTTCAGCTACGTTATGGAAGGATCGAGGAAATAAAAACTAGATCAGACTACAAGAAAAAATCAAATTTCTCAATAGAGAGTAAGTCGAATATGAAAGACCTTGGAGTGATAATATAAAAAAATCTCACGTTCAAGGAGCACGTTCAAGGATAGATAACTAGAACTTTCAAAACAAGAGATGCCAAGCCAAGTATGACACACTTCAGGCAGGCGAAATTACAGAAATGGAAAATGTAGAGAACCTTCACAGCTCGTAAATTCAAACACCTAAATTACTGGGACCGCTTGAGGTTCCTAGAACTGCACTCCGTAGAAAAGAAAATATCATAATCTCCCGGAAGATTCTGGGGAGATTGGTCCCAAACCTGAACACCGAAATCACTACATATGAACACAAGAGACTTGGCAGATGGTGCAAGATGTCTCCGGTGAAAAGTAGAGGAGTGATGAGCACACGGAGAGAGAATTCAATAAGTGTAAAGGAACCACGACTCAACACCCTCCCATCACGCATAAGGAGGATCACCAACAGACACCAGCCGTCTTCAAGAGGACTCTCGACAGATTCCTCAAACCAGTTGCTGATCAGTCGGGCAGTGGCGCATAAATTGGGCTGTGGACGACGGGCGCTAACAGCCTGATTGATCAGACCAGCAACCAGGAGGCCTGGTGTGGGGCTGGGCCGCGGGGGCGGTGACCCCACGAAAGCGACTATAGGTAAGATGCCGAAATGTCATATACAGCGTAAGAAAACACTGCAGTCCTGTGTGCAAGAAACTTCAATACCTGCTGGAATTATTCAGCTCTCAGCTTATGTCTACTTAATGGTTTTAACTGACAAAAAAAAAAAATCCTGAACCACCACCTCTTCCTAATCTTCCCCTTTCTGAATCACCACCTCCCCTTCCTGAACCACCACCTCTTCCTAATCCTCCCCTTCCTGAATCACCACCTCTTCCTAATCCTCCCCTTCCTGAATCACCACCTCTTCCTAATCCTCCCCTTCCTGAACCACCACCACGCCTTCCTGAACCACCACCTCCCCTTCCTGAACCACCACCTCTTCCTAATCCTCCCCTTCCTGAACCACCACCACGCCTTCCTGAACCACCACCTCCCCTTCCTGAACCACCACCTCTTCCTAATCTTCCCCTTTCTGAATCACCACCTCCCCTTCCTGAACCACCACCTCTTCCTAATCCTCCCCTTCCTGAACCACCACCACGCCTTCGTGAACCACCACCACGCCTTCCTGAACCACCACCTCCCCTTCCTGAACCACCTCCTCTTCCTAATCCTCCCCTTCCTGAATCACCACCTCTTCCTAATCCTCCCCTTCCTGAACCACCACCACCACCTTCCTGAACCAACACCTCCCCTTCCTGAACCACCACCTCCCCTTCCTGAACCACCACCTCCCTTCCTGAACCACCACCTCCCCTTCCTGAACCACCACCTCCCTTCCTGAACCACCACCTCCCTTCCTGAACCACCACCTCCCCTTCCTGAACCACCACCTCCCCTTCCTGAACCACCACCTCCCCTTCCTGAACCACCACCTCCCCTTCCTGAACCACCACCACCACCTTCCTGAACCAACACCTCCCCTTCCTGAACCAACACCTCCCCTTCCTGAACCACCACCTCCCCTACCTGAACCACCACCTCACCTACCTGAACCACCACCTCCCCTACCTGAACCACCACCTCCCCTACCTGAACCACCACCTCCCCTACCTGAACCACCACCTCCCCTTCCTGAACCACCACCTCCCCTTCCTGAACCCTCTTCTTCAAGACTACCCCTTCCATCTCTATCCAGCCCCACGCTCTCCCTCACACAGCCTCTCCCTCCCCTCTCGCCTCCCACTCCCTGTTTCTCATGCCTCCCCCTCCACTTCCCCTTCCCCGTCTCCCGCTATATAGTATGTGTCGATGGTTTGTTTTAGCATCGTTGAAGCAGACAGGTTGTAGGGCGTTATGAATGGCCAGGAGTTGGGTTACCACTGGGGGAGCGTGAGCCTGGAGGGTAGGGGGAAGCAGGAGCAGCCTTTGGGAGGGGAACCTGAGGGAGGGGAGCCTTTGGGAGGAAAAACCTGAGGGAGGGAAGCTTGTGGGAGGGCAGAGAGAGGACAACTGTAGCGATGACGACGGGAACCACGAATAGGAGGAAGAAGAAGAGTAAGATGAGGAGGAAGGAAGAGGAGGATAGGGTCAAAAGCAGGAGGAGAGAGAAGCCAATTATAATGAGCAAGCGCTAAACCCGTAAGTTATACAGCGCCCAATGAACAGCAGGGGTTGGTGTTGGTTAGGTTTGATCCGAGGAAGGAAAAGATAACTCCATTTCCTTGGATCAAAATGCTTTCACCAGCTACCCTTCTTGAAGTGGATAAAAAGAAGGGACTAGAATACGGATCCAGGAGGAGGAAAAGGAAGAGAAGGGGGAGGATGAGGAGGAGGAGGAGGAGGGGATAGGCAGGAAGTTGAACGGAAGGAGTAGGTAAAATTATGGTCAAATGCAAAAACGGAAAAGCCTTGATAAAGCCTGATCATTATAGCAGCCTGGGAAAGATGGTGAGAGAGCCGGCGTAGCCAGTCACGGATAACACGCAAGACGGATAACACTAACGCACCACATACACACGTCTTCTACAACACGCAAGACGGATAACACTAACGCACCACATACGCATAAGCTACGCATGCAGGGAATTTGAGAGATTGTGATATAGGGGAGCTGATGTGATTAGGGGTTCTGTGTTCTTATGCAAATTTGTTTAGCTTCTGAATTTAATCTTATCAATAATCTCTAAACGTAATTACTTTGTCCTAATCTATGTGCTGCCAACTGCTAGTTAATGTAATTATGAATTCGAGAATAAAATTAGACATACAAAGAGAATACCGTAATCAGAAGTAACTGGGCTTGGCAGTCTTGCGCCCCTATCAAAGTTACCCCGACAACTTGACAACTTTCCCAACACTCGCAGAGTCGGGGGAAAAAAAGTTCCGGGAAGAGAAAAACAAAATAGCGTCTAAAAGCGCGCGAAAAGAAAATGTAAACAAACATGTTCCCGCCAAAATATCCGTCCAACTACTGTACCTTTCGCCCCCCCCCCCCTGTTTCTCCCCTTCCCTGCTGCCACCGACCCTTGAATATCCTCCCGCCACCTCTGCCACCGACCCTTGAATATCCTTCTCCCTTATGCCACCGACCCTTGAATATCCTCCCCCTCTCCTGTCACCTACCGTCGAATATCCATCCCCTCTGCCACCGACCCATGAATATCCTTCCCCTCTCCTGCCACCTACCGTCAAATATCCTCCCCTTCCCCCTATACCAAAAACCGTGAATATCCCCCCTCCTGCCTCCCACCGTCGAACATCAACCCAACCACCAACCTCACTCTCCTGAAACAGACAGTAGCACCCCCCCTTCCCTCCCCTCTCACCGTATCATCGACCACCTCTCCCTCTTAGAGCAGGGGAGGGAAAGGGATATAAACACGATAGAAGAAAGCAATATTTACTCTAGTATCTCTGTTTGTTTCTATTGTTCACTTCTAGCACCATGTGTGTTAGAAGTGAACACACACCGTGTGTGTAAGAATGGAGTACACACCATGTATGTGTAACAATGGAACACACACCAGGTCTCAGACCGGGCCGCGGGGGCGTTGACCCCCGAAACCCTCTCCAGGTATACTCCAGATATGTGTACTCACCTATTTGTGCTAACCTATTTGTGGTTGCAGGGGTCGATTCATATCTCCTGGCCCCGCCTCTTCACTGATCGCTACTAGGTCCCCTCTCTTTTTGCTCCATAAGCTTTATCATACCTCGTCTTAAAATTATGTATGGATCCTGCCTCCACTACGTCACTTGCCAGATTATTCCACTTCCTAACAACTCTATGACTCAAGTAATACTTCCTAACATCTCTGTGATTCATCTGAGTCCTCAACTTCCAACTGTGACCCCTCGTTTCTGTGTCCCATCTCTGGAACATCCTGTCTCTGTCCACCTTATCTATTCCTCGCAGTATTTTGTAAGTCGTTATCATGTCTCCCCTAACCCTCCTGTCCTCCAGTGTCGTCAGGCCGATTTCCCTTAACCTTTCTTCGTAGGGCATTCCCCTTAGCCCTGGAACTAGTCTTATTACAAACCTTTGCACTTTCTCTAATTTCTCGACGGGCTTGACCAGGTGTGGGTTCCAAACTGGTGTTATAATGGAACACACACCATGTGTGTTAGAATGGAATGCACACCATGTGTGTGTTAGAATGGAATGCACACCATGTGTGTGTTAGAATGGAACACACCATGTGTGTGTTAGAATGGAACACACCATGTGTGTGTTGTTAGGGAGGGAATAGCTAACATTATTTTAAATATTTTTATTCATTATTTTGCTTCATTCGTATTTTGACAATTTGCCCATATTTATCTCATTATTATAGCTGGATGGTTAATGGGGTTTAAAACCTATCTACTACACGAGAGTATTTAAGGCTGCATGCCACATGTTCACCTGTTGATTATTGTCAAGCTGTAATGGGCTATACAGTTCTAGACATGTGTATAGGAAATTATGTGCAGTTTTTCTTCACTATCGAACCAATCGAACACAAAGAGTAGTGGTAAACAGAGTTAAATCGGATGCTGCCATAGTGAAGAGCTCTGTCCCTCAAGGCACAGTACTCGCACCTATCCTGTTCCTCATTCTCATATCAGACAAAGACAGAGATGAAAACCATAGCACTATATCATCCTTTGCAGATGATACTAGGATCTACATGTGTCATCCATTGAGGACACGGCAAATGGGCAACAGAGAACAATATGATGTTCAATGAAGACAAATTCCAACTACTCCGTTATGGAAAACTGGAGGAAATAATAGCTAGGACTGAGTATATTACAAACTCTAATCACACAATAGAGCGTAAAAGTAATGTGAAGGACCTGGGTTTGGTAATGTCTGAGGCTCTCACCTTCAAGGACCACAACAATGCCACTATCACATCTGCGAGGATGGATAATGAGAACATTCAAGACAAGAGATGATGAGCCAATGATGATCCTTTTTAAATCACTTGTTCTCTCTAGGCTAGAATACTGTTGTACATTAACATCCCCATTCAAGGAAGGTGAAATTGCAGATCTAGAGAATGTATAAGTTCCATCAATACAAATTCTAGGACATTGTTTGAAGACAGTAGAACTATATACAAAAGATGAGGTTATCAGTCCCTCGGCCTTGGAGTGGTGTGAACAGCACCGAAGTCGTGGAGTGTGTGGAGATCTAGAGAATGTATAAGTTCCATCAAACGTATAAGTTCCATCAAACATCTTAACTACTGGGAACGCCTGGAAGCACTAGACTTATATTCACTGGAGCGCAGGCAAGACAGATATATCATAATCTACAACTGGAAGATTCTGGAGGGACTAGTCCCTAATATGCACACAGAAATCACTCCAAACGAAAGCAAAAGACTTGGCAGGCGGTGCAACGTACCCCCAGTGAAAAGTAGGGGCGCCACTGGTACACTAAGAGAAAACACAATAAGTGTCCGGGGCCCAAGACTGTTCAACAGCCTCCCACCAGCCATAAGGGGCATTACCAGTAGACCCCTGGTTGTCTTCAAGAGGGAGCTGGACAGATATCTAAAGTCAGTGCCAGATCAGCCGGGCTGTGGTTCGTACGTTGGACTATGTGCAGCCAGCAGTAACAGCCTCGTTGATCAGGCCCTGATCCACCGGGAGGCCTGGTCATAGACCGGGCCCCGGGGACGTTGATCCCCGGAATGCCCTCCAGGTAGACTATACTAAAACAAGAGTTTTGTGTAATCTAAACCTTTAGCAGTTTTTTTTATCACAGGAGCTTTATGTAAACAAAACCGGTCACCATTTTCTTTACCAAATGTTAACAGACTTATCCAGAATACTTCCATAATATGTATCCAGAGATGAAGCAATTCAGCCGGTGTTTACGGAGTAAAAACGGATCACATCTTCAAAACGAACCACAGCAAAGATGGGTATATCAACAGTGTCCCGACACCCTATTCTTAATCATAGTTACATTGTGGGAACAAAAGTTAGACTATGTTTCCCACAGGATGTGCTTTGTGCGTCACGTGATGAAATCTGTCAGTCTGAGACACTTCAGCAATGCGAGAGATGCGAGAGATATGGTTCCAGTTATAACCTTAATTTTTAAAGGGGGTGGACCGGTAAGCCAGCGGAAGGCATAGTTAGATGTCCAAAAGCTCCAGCGATGGGTCATCATATGACCAAGACCCGCGTTAGGAAACACTTGCCCTGTTTCCTGACAAACGTTACCTAACTTAATGCGATGAGCATATGGCCACTGGTTCCTCTATATGGGTTCCATACCTACGGAACTTCGAAGGTTTCCTACGGTGGTGTTTCAAAACACGCGCGATGCACAGCCAAACTATTGTAGACCAAACCATACCACGGGTGGGGTTCGAACCCGCGGTCAGAGTCTCTCAGAACTCCAGACGTCGACGGTCTGGAGTTCAGAGACTCTCTGACTGCGGGTTCGAACCCCACCCGTGGTATGGTTTGTTTGCAATCGTGTCATTACGATTTCGTGGGTCATATTGTAGACCTTTCGCTCCGGCATGAGCGAAACGGCGTCTAAAATAGTTCCACTTTGCATTACCTGTCTGTAGACACACTTTTCGGTTTGTCGCCCAAGTCACCAGAGCTGGAGACAATATTACTTGGAAAATTATCCATCTCTGAGGATGGACTGTTACACAAGAAAGGAAGCTGAGACCACGACGAAGAGGATTCAGACTTTCCAGTATTGTACGTTAGTAGTCTGATCTGTCGTCTTAACTTCTACTTCACTCTACATACGCTATTTTAAGTTAGGTTAATTCCAGTTAACCAAACTAAACCGATTACACACTAACAAAAATAGATGCAATAACACTCACAACTAAAGCATAAAGGAGATATGTTGTTATTGAAAAGAAAACGGGGAACCAGCGACAGTAAACATAAGGCAGCGGCAGCGTCCGTATCACGTCAGGGAGTTACGACCGCCACTAACTGAGGTATAGCCATCACGAAACTAACTTCCATCGTAGAGGAAGTGTTACTGATTACTGCCACTCACCCCGCCAGATATTAATGAAAGTTTTCCTCTCGTGAAGGCCATGGGTAGAGTTTCGGTTTTGGTTTAGTTTGCCATTCTTTCCGCCTGTCGTGAGGGCCATGGTCAAAATACCGAAGTGATTTCTTCTATTTTCTCTCCCTCGGTCGTGAACGCAGTAGAGAGTACATCCTGGATGGATTGGGTTATCTTTCTGAATTAGTTTTTTTCCTTCTGTTATGGTCTTTCTCGCGATTACGGAGGATCGAGCCTCCACCAGTCTTTGTTCTGAATAACCACACGGGTTAAGCGACTGAAAAAATATATGTACAAAAAATGTCCAATAGAAAGAAGATGGGCAGGATATCCAGGATGGGTTCAGATAGCTTACAGCTGTAATTTTGTGTCAACTGTGAACGCCATGGTCAGGATACCAGGGTGATCTAGGACCTTTCTCTCTGTTGTGAACGCCATGATCTTGTAAACGCCATGATCTTGTAAACGCCATGGTCTTGTAAACGCCATGTACACACTTTCAGTTTGATTTATATAGTCTTTTTTTCCTTCTTGTTTACCAGACAAGACGATGTTCAAGAAAGTATCCAGTAAAACGTGTTTTAGAGAATTTCTGGGAATATAAAGACAACATTAAGCCTGATATATTGCACAGTTATTTCAAGCTGAATACTATTAACACACGCGAGTCTCAACTTCAATTGGCGTTCAGTGTTTTTACTGTTGACAAAAGACTGAAATATATATGATATATTAAATTTAAGAGATCCATAACTATAAGCATGCTTCACAGGCAACATCGTATTATTATCTCCGAAATTATGGTCGCATATTGTAGCATAGCAGGTTATTTGATAGAGAAATATTAATAAGTATCTGTTGATTACTTTATTATTCACTGTGGCTTCCTTATACTTTCCATCTCCTTTTTTTTTACATTCAAGCTTTATGCACCTGTCTTTTTGTTACTATATATCCGATTCACACATCCTACGTTGTCCAAATCTTTCAGTTATAAAAAGCAAGATTGCTAAACAAATGTAATCACAATTGCAACACGGGATTCGAGCAGGCCGCTCCTGCCTCTCACAACTGCAACACGGGATTCGAGCAGGCCGCTCCTGCCTCTCACAACTGCAACACGGGATTCGAGCAGGCCGCTCCTGCCTCTCACAACTGCAACACGGGATTCGAGCAGGCCGCTCCTGCCTCTCACAAATGCTAGACCATTGCGAGGTCGTGGATGCACTGGAAGACTAAAAAAAAAAACAGGTGCAGTGTACAGAGATTTTGCAAAAACATTCGACAAGTGTTATCACTGTATAATAATGCACAAAATACGTACAAAAAAAAACAAGACTTTAAAAGTAGCCAGATGGATTTTTAATTTTCTAATGAATGGGCTGCAAAGAAGTCAAAATCAAATTAGAGGCGACTGTCATAGTGAAAAGTTCTGCTCCAGGAGGCACAGTACTCATTCCAATTATTTTTCTCATATCCGACATAAAGAAACGTTGGAAAAATAGACACAGATGCAGTATAATGCGATCCTTTATTGACTGTTTCGCCCACACAATGGGCTTTATCAAGTCACACACAGATCTACCTGAGCAGAGTGTACATGAGTGTATATATAAGGAGCATGTACTCTAACAAACAGATCTACCTGAACATCTTCATGTTTGTGACTTGATAAAGCCCACTGTGTGGGCGAAACGTTGTCAATAAAGGATCGCATTATACTGCATATGTCATTATTTATCGTGTTTGTATTTTATGCCATTTCTCTCTGAAACAATAGTGTTGATATCACACATGTCATCAAAATATAAGGCTGGACAACTAGAAAATTCAAAACAAGAGATGTCAAGCCAATTATGATACTCTGTCGGTCAAGTGTTCTCTTTAGACTAGAATATTTATGGCACACTACAGCGAAATCGCTGAAGTGGAGAATGTAAAGAGAACCCCTACAGTCATTATAAATTTTGCTACGCAACTAAATTACTGGGAACGCCTGAAATCCCCCGATGTGTATTCTCTGGAATGCAGGCGAGAAAGATGCATCATAACTTGCTACTGGAAAATTCTGGGACAGCAAGAAAAGCAGTAGTGCAATGGGTAAACTAAGTGTAGAGGGACCAAGGCTTTTCAACGCCTTACCTACATACATATGAGGGGTTACCAACAGATCCCTGGTTGTCTTCAAGAGGAAACTAGATAAGTTCAAGCCAGTTCCTGATCAGCCAGCTTGTGATACCTACTTTGGATAGTGTATAGTTAACACTAACAGACTGGGTGATCAGACCATCAGCTGCGAGACGGTGATCTTCGGAATTACCTACAGCAACCTACGAATAACTGGCTCAGTCGTGCCTGTTATTTACTGTTCTCACATAATTGTGTTTGTATGGGTCAGGTCATAGTTCCTGGCCCCGCCTCTTAACGACTATCGACTGGCTTCACTGACTGCTGACCTCCACACCCTATCTCACATACTCTTCAACATGTGTACTCACGTTGAGTACACACATTATGTGTGTGCGTGTGTGTCCGCGATCATGTGCGTGTGCTCGTGTGTGTGCGCACTGACGGCCTACATGCCTGTGTCCCTCACCACAAAGGTTCATTATTAGTACGACCAACAAGAGGCACCTCTATAACTTAATCCAGCCACAGAGTTGGGAGGATGTACGAGTGAGAGCAGACCACCACACACTCCACGCCTGGCTCCACAAATCATGCAGGGCCACCGGCAGTAAGAGGCGGGGGTCATGTTCTGGCCATATCGACCATTCAAGAGTAATGGAGGAGAGGATGCTGGGCACCTTCGGGGGTAAAATTTGGTTAGTGAATGACCCATTTTCTTCCTCACTGGGGGAGGAGGGAGGGGTTAAATGGGTAGGGACTTATCCTCACCTTTCAAATATGAGTTTAACTGTTTTTTCACCTGGATAAATCAGTGTGTGTGTGTTTGTAGAAGTAGTAGTAACTAGTTGTCAAAGGAACTTGTCGACAGACAAGTCTGACTGACTGTCTCTCTAACACTGTACTGTTTAATGTGTTCTCTTTTGTCATGTCAAATAATGTAACTTTTATAATAATATTGATATTGTAGACTGTTGAATTTATTAATAAATGGAATTGTGTATGTCGTGCCGAATAGGTAAAATTGGTCAATTAACAATAACTCATTTATAATTAAGTCCTTTCTAAAATTTTATCTTTTACATTTAAAGATATATTTTTTTGTCATTTATGTTAATGTAAAAATTAATAATTTTGTACCAAAAGAACCATAGAAAATGTACCTAACCTTATTATAAGAAGCGCAATTTAATTTAGCCTAAGCCAACTAAATATATTTTACAAAAGTTTACAAAAAAATAATAATGAACAAACACAAATGAAATATATATTTTTCGTTAGGTTCAGAATTATTTTTGTGAAAATTATTGCATACACAAATTTTCGCTTGCCTTATTCGGCAAGAAGAGGGTTGCTATTTAAGCCAAAATCGCAAGTTTTACCTATTCGGCACATTATATATATATATATATATATATATATATATATATATATATATATATATATATATATATATATATATAATGTATGTATTATAAATGTTGACTCTCAGAGGACACACGTTGCTACTAACGACACCAAATAATTCAGGAAGCAACATTGCAACTTCCACATCTTAGATACACTCGTTTTTCTTCATGATTTGCGTTGGGAATCCATAAAAAAGGGGCCTTGATTCGCAGTTACAAACACGGCAATATATAATTAATTTTAAAAAATATTATAAATTATAGACAGCTAAATGTGATAATTAAGATTGATACCTCATGGAAAGCTGTTTGAGTCTGTTGATGACATGGCATGAGATGTTTATTGTAGCCACGGTTATACACAGCATGTACTGTATACGCCAGGTCAAGAATACATCAATCCCTCTCGGTGTATATACACAGATATACACCTTTCAGTGTGTGTATATACATAGATATACATCTTTCGGGGTATATGCAAATATATACACCACTGTGTATATGCCCAGAGTTGTAATTAGTGGCAATCGTTTGAGAAACTAACAGCGTTGCTGCGTTCAACCGAATTAAGAAACACCGTGACTTCGTATAGAGAAGTTAATGTTCTGTGAGAACATGGTGTGAATGAGGTTCTGTGAGAACACGAGGTTCTGTGAGAACACGAGGTTCTGTGAGAACACGAGGTTCTGTGAGAACACGAGGTTCTGTGAGAACACGAGGTTCTGTGAGAACACGAGGTTCTGTGAGAACACGAGGTTCTGTGAGAACACGAGGTTCTGTGAGAACACGAGGTTCTGTGAGAACATGAGGTTGTGCACGGCAGGATGCCACCTTCTAAACAGATGACCATGATCGTATGTGGGTGCCGGGGATAGGATATCTTGATTGATGAAGAGGTACCATGCCTCATCCACACTGCTACATACACCCTTTGGTTGCTGGTTGCAGGAGGGGAGAACTAGCTAGCTCTCTCTCTCTCTCTCTCTCTCTCTCTCTCTCTCTCTCATACACACAAAAACCCATATTCTCTTGCATAACAACTTAATATATAGTCAGTAATACATTTTCACTCTAGCTTTTATATAACGTGTGTATTCTCACCTATATCTGGTTGTAGGGGTCGATTAACAGCTCCTGGCCCCGCATCTTCGCTGGTTGCTACTAAATCCACTATCTCCCGACTTCAAGAGCCTTATCGTACCTCTTCTTAAAGTTATGTATAAATCCCGCCTCTATCGCTTCACTCTCCAGATTGTGCCACTTCCTGACAACTATGATGTTGAAGAAATACATCCTAACATCTCTGTGACTCGTCTGAATTTTCAACTTCCACCTGTGTCCTTTTGGTCCTATTTCCCGTCTGAAACATTACGTCCCTGCGTGCGTGCGTGCGTGCGTGTGCGTGCGTGTGTGTGTGTGTGTACTCACCTATTTACTCACCTATTTGTGGTTGCAGGGGTCGAGTCATAGCTCCTGGCCCCGCCTCTTCACTGATTGCTACTAGGTCCTCTCTCTCCCTGTTCCATGAGCTTTATCAAACCTAGTCTTAAAACTATGTGTGGTTCCTGCCTCCACTATGTCGCTTTCTAGGCTATTCCACTTCCTGACAACTCTATGACTGAAGAAATACTTCCTAACATCCCTTTGACTCATAGGAGTCTTCAACTTCCAATTGTGACCCCTTGTTTCTGTGTCCCCTCTCTTTAACATCTTGTCTCTGTCCACCTTATCTATTCCTCGCAGTATTTTATATGTCGTTATCATGTCTCCCCTAACCCTCCTGTGTGTGTGTGTGTCTGTGTGTGTGTGTCTCTGTCTGTGTAACATCTGGAGGTGCCATACACAAGCCTATATTTACGACAACCTTTTGCTCTACGATTTTTTTTAAATTACTGGAAAAGCTCTACTTAGAGCGAAACGTTGCGTAAGAAAGACTTGTTCAACATACTTTTGTCTCTTTCGCCATACTGTTCACATAGCAACGTTCAAACTCATGCATATGTTCACCATTAAGTTATTTTCTCAATATATACCAGCCAGACTGTGGTTCGTCCGTTGAACTGCGTGCGGCCAGCAGTAACAGCCTGGGTGATCAGGCCTTCATGCACCATGAGGCCTGGTCTGGGACCGGGCAGCGAGGGCTTTGACCTCCGGACACATCTTTCAGATATACACACGCACCCAAGTGACATAAAAAGAACACCATGAAAAGGGGTGGACCGGTAAGCCAGTGGAAGGCCTCAGTCAGATGACCAAAACCTCCAGTTGCGAGTCATCATATAACTAAGACTAGCGTTAGGAAACACTTGTCCTGTTTCCTGACAAACCTTACGCAACTAAACCAACTGTACAAAACACTTACTAGAGTGTACACAGAGTATAGCAGCGTACGAAATATGCAAACATGTACAATAGTGTACAAAGCAGTAGGGGACTGTGTGTGTGTGTCAGGGAAGGCATGACAGGGTCAGTAGGAAGGGTAGCAGTTAAAACCCTGCCACCCAGCACCTGCTAACCACACCTTCGATTCCCTAGCAGCGAGACACACATGGGCGAGCTTCCTTACATCCCTGCTGCCCATTTAAAATACTTTCCTGTGTGATAGCCCACTCTTGTGAATGTCGCATCCAGGGCAACATGTGTTAGAAACATCTAGTACCTGCTGGAATATATCCTGTGTAAGAGACTCCAGTACCTGCTGGAATATATCCTGTGAAAGAAACTCCAGTTCCTATTGGACCTATTTAAGTGATACCTAAAAGTTATTAGTGTACCTAATGATAGTAATTAAAAAGAAAAAAACTAACTCCACCATCACATTTTCTCTCTTAATCAATTTGCATAGTATTATACATAGGTATATATTTGATTATGCATGCCTGCTTACTCTCTGTCTCTCTGTCTCTCTGTCTCTCTGTCTCTCTCTCTCTCTCTCTCTCTCTCTCTCTCTCTCTCTCACCTTAATACCAGCAGTCACTAAAATATTTATAAATATGACAGGATCCCAGAATTTACTATGGCACACTTGGTCTCTTCCATACGTGTAAACTCTTCACCAACTCTTAAACATTATATAAGAAAAATTACACGAAGGGAATGGAAGAACCGGCCGGCAGAAAGGACCCAGCACTCACTCATACTTGGTCCACCAATGAGTGGTAATGAGGCCGGTGCTGGTGGACGCGTCACTCACTGTGTGTGTGTGGTCTATTGGGAGGGAGGGAATGAGGGAGAGAATGAGGGAGAGAGAGAGAGTTGAAGGGAGGGAGAGATGGAGGGGAAGAGGAGAAAGGGATGGAGGGAACAAAACAGGATGGGAGAAAGAACATAAGACAGAAGAGCACAAAGGCTTCGGTAGTTAGGCCTCGGTGGCAAAATCTAAATCTACAGCAGGCCTACTGGCTCATGCTAAACAGGTCGTCAAACCCACGATCAGAGAGAGAGAGAGAGAGAGAGAGAGAGAGAGAGAGAGAGAGAGTGTGAGTGAGAGTGTGAGTGAGAGAGTGAGTGAGAGAGTGAGTGAGAGAGTGAGTCGGTGTACAAGTGCTAGTGTAATTGAGCATCCATTAGCTTGTGAGTTTGAGCTGTTCCACTTGCTTAGTTTAGTGGATATTGATGTTAGTGCAGCGTCCGCTAGGGAGGTCACCTTCTACCCTCACTATTTTGTCATCACAACACAAAGCATATACAACAAGAGGTGTATATCCCTCCTTGTCTTTATACTAGAAGTATATATCTCAGTAGATATACACTTAACGTTTACTTTGATTTTTATTCAAGGAATTAAAATATTTAGGAACTAATAAGGTTTCAAATCTTTAGCAATTAGCAGACGGAGGTTAAAGCTTCAACTATTCTTTGCACTAAAATTCTCACAAAGGTTTAGCGTTCCCAAGAAATATAGACAGTAGTCAAAAATTATGTCAGCCTCTGAGAACACCCCGATCCTGTCTCTCTACACGAGAGACGAGGCAAATTTTAAGGGATTTCCCTTCGATACGTCCAAGTTGATGCGTTGCTAACTGCGAGTGTAAGGGATCAGCCAGGTTGTGATGGTTAGGTAGGTCTACAGGGTGCTGTCAGCAATAGACTGACTGACCAGGCCATTAACAGTGGAGTCTGGCTTGGGGTCAGGCGTGGAGAGTCGAACTCTGCGAGCATAAACAATATGCTACAGCAAGTACCTGTGCTACGCCGGGGGTCGAGAACAGTTAATTAGATGACTCACCTTGTGTCTTACATGGAGAGGTGGTAGGGGGTGAGAGGGGATGGGAAATGCGCTAGAAAGTGCGTCGAACATGTGTTAGAGGTCATAGAGTGCGTTCGCCAAGCGTTAGATGTCAGAGAGTGCTTTCATTAAGTGTATCACGTGAGGAAGTATGTGTACTCACCTAATTGTGGTTGCAGGGGTCGAGACTCAGCTCCTGACCCCGCCTCTGCGCTGCCCGCTACTGGGTATCTGCTCTCCCTGCTCCATGAGCTTTATCATACCTCGTCTTAAAACTGTGTATGGTTCCTGCCTCCACTATGTCTTTCTCTAGACTATTCCACTTCCTGACTACTCTGTGGCTGAAGAAATGCTTCCTAACATCCCTTTGACTCATCTGAGTCTTCAGCTTCCAGTTGTGTCCCCTTGTTTCTGTGTTCCCTCTCTGGAACATCCTGTCACTGTCTACCTTGTCGATTCCCCGCAGTATTTTGTATGTCGTTATCATGTCTCCTCTGACCCTTCTTTCCTCCAGTGTTGTTAGTCCTATTTCCCTCAGCCTTTCTTCATAGGACAGACCCCTGAGTTGTGGAACTAACCTTGTCGCAAACCTTTGCACTTTCTCTAGTTTCTTTATGTGCTTGACCAGGTGTGGGTTCCAGACTGGTGCTGCATATTCTAGTATGGGCCTGACGTACACGGTGTACAGTGTCTTAAACGAGTCCTTGTTAAGGTAACGGAACGCTAATCTTAGGTTTGCCAGTCGCCCATATGCTGCCGCAGTTATCTGGTTGATGTGTGCCTCCGGAGACGTGCTTGGCGTTATACTCACCCCAAGGTCTTTCTCCTTTTCCGAGGTTTGTAGCCTTTGTCCGCCTAGCCTGTACTCTGTCAGTGGTCTTCTTTGCCCTTCTCCGATCTTCATGATTTTGCATTTGGTGGGATTGAATTCGAGAAGCCATTTGCTAGACCAGATGTCAAGCTTGTCCAGGTCTGTTTGAAGTCCTGCTTGGTCCTCCTCCGATGTGATTCTACTCATTAATTTCACATCATCTGCGAACAGAGACACTGCTGAGTCTATCCCATCTGTCATGTCATTTACATATACCAAGAATAACACTGGTCCTAGGACTGACCCCTGCGGAACGCCGCTCGTCACAGGTGCCCACTGTGATACCTCATCACGCACCATGACCCGTTGTTGCCTCCCTGTGAGGTATTCCCTGATCCATTCCAGTGCCCTTCCTGTTATACGTGCTTGTTCTTCCAACTTCTTTACTAATCTCATGTGAGGAACTGTGTCGAAGGCCTTCCTGCAGTCCAGGAAAATGCAATCAACCCACCCTTCTGTGTGTGTGTGTGTGTGTGTGTGTGTGTACTCTCATATCTCCCTCACACACTAACACTGAAGACCAAGCACGCCCTACATAGCTCTGCTACGCTCACTACGCAACTACGCATAACAATCCCGGTAATGCTGGTCGACGGTTGACCTAGCTGACGAGGCTGGGTGAGGATACAAGACACGACCCCTGTCGACACAGCTGAGCGGACACAACTTCCTTCACGTTATCAAGAGTTAGTATGATAGGTCACAAGAGGTGAGAAGCTAATGCTGCTTGATTTTTAATCCTGTGTTCAACGGTGGGGCTAGGAGCGGCGACTCCTAGCCCCACGCGCACGCACGCGCGCGCACACATTCACACAGGGGAGCGCCTCGTGACAGACATCTTCCCTTTACTGCTGTAGAACAAGCATTTATAGGTATAATGTTTCACTATGTAAAGGTTGGTGTGATAAAGCGATGGTGTAATAAAGCTTTACACAGGGAGGGGCATCGTTCTAGTAAAAGCTTGTTCTGCAACCTGTCTTGACTTTCATCGGCACGACGCTATCTAGATAGACCTCTCACTGTCCGTCTACCATACCTTCCACTCTCGTAAGGGAGTAATCTCAGACTTGTAACTAATCCTAACAGCATTTTTGAGGTGTAAATAATTATACGTATTTCTTGCCTGCACTCCAGGGAAAACAGTTTGAGAGATTTCAGAATATTCCAACAATAATTCAGGTGTTTGAATTGATGCAGGAAGTAAAAGATGAATGTATATTCTCCAGATGTGCACCTTTGCTCCCCATAACTGGTACGTTGGTGTACAGCAATACTCCAGTAAATAGCACAAGAGTTTTGTAAAGGTGTCATCATTGGAATGGCACCTCTTTTAACAGAGGTGCTTATGATCCAGGCTATCATTTTCCTAGCAGGTGTGATAGAAATGCCATTGTGTTCCTGGAACATAAGATTTTCCAACATGGATCCCCCAAGTCCATCGCATTTCTAGTCCGCTCTATCAAGTGATTTGATTGCAGTGTGCACTCTGTGTTACTGATTCTCTCTCATTTTTACTAAAGTGAAGCAGTTTCCCCGATGAATGTCACTCCTCGCATGCGAATTCCAATATCGTCTGCTAAGGACGATGCAGTGCCAGGACTCGTCTCTATCTCGGTGTCAGACATGAGAATGAAACACAACTGAGATGAGTGTTGTGCCTTCGGGAAGAAAAGTTTTTCTCTGTGAATTTAAGGATGCTAGTACCCTAGACATGTGCTACGAATGGGAAACTGTGCTGATATATATCGTGCCGAATAGGTAAAACTTAAATAGCAACGCTCTTCTTGCCGAATAAGGCAAGCGAAAATTTGTGTATGCAATAATTTCGCAAAAATCATTCTGAACCTAACGAAAAAATACATATTTCATTGTGTTTGTTTATTATTAAATTACTGTAAACTTATCTAAAATATGTCGTTTAATTTAGCCCCACAGGCTAAATTAAACGACACTTGTTATAATAAGGTTAGGTAAGTTTTCTAAGGTGCTTTTAGTACCAAATTATTAATTTTTACATTAACATAAATGAAAAAAAAATATATCTTTAAACGTGTAAGATCATTTTTTTTTTAGAAAGGACTTAATTTTAAATGAGTTCTTGGTAATTGACTAATTTTACCCATTCGGCACAACATATATATATATATATATATATATATATATATATATATATATATATATATGTCGTGCCGATTAGGTAAAACTTGCGATTTTGGCTTAAATAGCAACGCTCTTCTTGCCATATAAGACAAGCGAAAATTTGTGTATGCAATAACTTCGCAAAAATCATTCTGAACCTAACGAAAAAAATATATTTCATTGTGTTTGTTTATTATTAAATTATTGTAAACGTATCTAAAATATATTTAGTTGGGTTAGGCAAAATTAAATTGCGCTTGTTTTAATAAGGTTAGGTAGGTTTTCAAAGTTTCTCTTGGTACAAAATTATAAATTCTTACAGTAACATAAATGAAAAAAATATGTCTTTAAACGTATAAGAGAAAATTTTAGAAAGGACTTAATTTTAGATGAGTTCTTGCTAATTGACCAGTTTTACCTAATCGGCACGACATATATATATATATATATATATATATATATATATATATACATGTATATATATATATAATGCACACGAGAGCGCGTGTGCAATAATGACACACACACACACTGGCGGCTCACTTGCCCAATTTCCTATTATAAGTTCGCTAATTGGGATAGCGAAATCTGTTAATGGGAAAGATTTTTACAGTGATATAAAGAATACAACCAGCCAATTAGCGCGGAATGATAATTGAGGTGATTATCCCAAGCGGTTGCAGAGCAGTATGGAATGGTTGCAGAACTACACTGCCTTTATGGGTGAGAAGACCGTTCTTGCAAGTAGGGATTCTCAGCCTTATGGTGGCGAGTCTGCTAGCAGCATCTTTACAAGTTGTCTCTCTCTATTAAGGAATCTGTGAAGTGATTGTTCTTTGTGTTCTATGTGCAGTCTCTATGCATGCTGCTCTAAATGTCTCTATAAATTATTTTTAGTATTTTAGTGTGTGTGTGTGTGTGTGTGTGTGTGTGTGTGTGTGTGTTTGTGGCAGCGCGGGTCGAGTCATGGCTCCTAGTCCCGCTTCTCAAACTTCTTTGCCCTGTATGCTGGTATGATGGCCTTTTGGGCCTAATCATACCCATCATAAAACTGTACACTGCCTCCACATCAAAATCAATTTTTTTTCAGTCTTCCTTACACAGACTCAAGAAACACATCCATATGTCACTTTCTCATCTCAGTGTTCACTATACTCTTGTCCATCATCACATTTTAAACAGACGATTTCATCATCGTTCATTCCTCTTTGTATTTTCTATGTCTACCTGGAGGGTGTCTACCTGGAGGGTGTTTGAGGGATCAAGCCCCCGCGGCCCGGTCCCCGACCAGGCCTTTCCGCCAAGGTTATGAGTTTCTCATTTTCCTCATTTCTCCTCATAGTGTGTTCCTCTCAGTCCTAGGACTAGTATGGCTACAAACATTTGAACATCTTGCATTTTCTGTACATGTTTCATATGGGAGGGGGAGGGGGGAGGGGGAGGCAGGGGGAGGGGGAGGAAGGGGAAGACTATGTTGGAGGAACGTATACAATGATGAGTCTCACATATTTCACATATAATGACCTAAGAGGTGCTTTGTTTCTGCCCCTAAGTGTTCTTCTGTGGTTTACCGCTGAAGTTATACAATGTATGCAATTATTTGTAATTATGTACTTAGACTGCGGGTATGAGAAAGTGGGTTGAGCTCTACCTCTTGGTTCCGTCTCTTCGTAAGTGTTCACCTATCAGTGTTCCCAATGGTTAAGGTATTTCCAGGATTTCTGATGAACTCTTTGTGTTTACATTAATGCCAGGCCATCTTTCTCTCTCAGGATTCGCATGTTTTTTTTGCATGACAAATCTCTCTGGAGTCACCTTACCATCTCCTACTATCCTTTCCATGATGAGATTTTCTGACCTGTTGGAGTCGTAGGTCATAAGAAGAGCTCAGTCAAATGTCCAAAACCTGGAACCAGTCCTGTGGAAGACTCACACAAGACCCACTTCAGCAATAACTTTCCCTGACATAAAATCCTCCACTACCATACCTTCCTTCGAGGTCTCCCCTTCCCATTACGACTATTACCTCCTATGCTCTCTCGGTGCTAATTTTCACAACCATTTGTGTCGACTAACAGTGAGAATCGGCCGAAAATTATCCATTACAGACAATTACAGCCTAGTATCACCAATTGCGATGAAACTCTCCTAAAAGCCAGACCTCGAGTTCGTCCTGCAATTTGTGCCTCCCCTTCCTACTTCGTCCTAATTGGGGGAAGAGGGAGGCTGCTTCTGTTGCGTCTGTAACTGAGTCCATTTTACATGTTATCTGAATGTATTTCACGTACCTACCTAAACCTATTTGCCCCAAGTGTGTGTGTGTGTGTGTGTGGATACGAATATATATATATATATATATATATATATATATATATATATATATATATATATATATATATATATATATATATATATATATATATATATATATATATATATATATCTCCTGTCAATTTTCCTCCCTGCGTCGATAGGTAAACAAGAGTTCCATAGCTGTTAGCGAGCATGGAAAAAGAAACTCGGAACATAACAAAAGGTCCAACACAGCAACACCGAATTTTAGTAAATAACCCCAAAATTGCTTAGCCTATCATCATCTACATCTCTCTCTCTTCTCTCTCTCTCTCTTCTCTCTCTCTCTCTCTCTCCTCTCTCTCTCTCTCTCTCTCTCTCTCTCTCCTCTCTCTCTCTCTCTCTCTCTCTCTCTCTCTCTCTCTCTCTCTCTCTCTCTCTCTCTCTCTCTCTCTCTCTCTCTCTCTCTCTCTCTCTCTCTCTCTCTCTCTCTCTCTCTCTCTCCTCTCTCTCTCTCTCTCTCTCTCTCTCTCTCTCTCTCTCTCTCTCTCTCTCTCTCTCTCTCTCTCTCTCTCTCCTCTCTCTCTCTCTCTCTCTCTCTCTTCTCTCCCCCTTTCTCGTTCGTTCGTTCGTTCGTTCGTTCGTCAAGGGCCTCGGCTGTCACTCACAGTCAAGCCTTTGGTTACTGAACCTTCTAAAGACAGCCGATGTGTCAAGACTACTTCTGTTTCGACTGCTGGTCAAGTGTTGGTTTGACTGGAGTGTAAGCACCCTTGACTGGAGAGATTTTGGCCAGGAACATGAAGTTAGACTGGAGTGATTTTTGCTCTGGAAGAAGCAAGACTGGAGATTGTTTTTGCTAGGCAACAAAGATTAGAATGAAGGTAGTTTTTGCTAGGTCGTTTCTTGCTAGATAATGAAGTTAGACTGGAGGTAGTTTAGAGAGAGACTTGGAAACAGTTCATTACAGTTAGCGGAGAGGCTGCAGAGTCCATCTGATCTGATCTTACATAAAAAAAACATTAAATTAGGATCTGAAGATGAGTAGCAATATAACTCGAAAGACCGTAGTTCTAGTGATTATAGGCAGATAAAGTTGAGAACATTTTATCCTGATATTTTGCTGTTGGTTGTACATTGTATTTCATGAGGAGTTAAACCAGTATGGGCTATTCAATACAAGGCTTTAACACAGCGTGGGAGACTTTAGTGTATTATGAGTAGGTATTACTAGTTTACTAGGTGGTGATAGTTTTGTTAAAATTGGATACATCTGCAGTGTGCTGCTACCCTATTCTATAATTATACAGTGGGAACAAAAATCTTGCTATGTTGTCCTATCAGCTGGGAGAGACTTCAGTAGGGCGATAAGGATATGGTAAAGTATTCCAGCAAGGGTTCATCAGTCACGGGAGCTTCAAAGATTTCCTTCCAGCAAAACTGGAGTCACTATCACTTGGGAATTGCCATCTCTTAGTCTATACCATGTAAAAGAGAAATGGAATTTTTATGAAGAGGTGATGGTGAGGGAATGTTGTTGAGAGTGTTGTGTGGCCTCCCTACTCTCCCTCCCTCCTCACCTCCCTCCCGCTCCCTGCCCTCGTACCTCACCTTTCCTAGCATAGATTTAAGCGGTTCAAGTGACTGGATTAGCAGACTGTTGACCACTTCCGTCTGGTGTGTTGTTACACTGGTGACACAACCATGACGTGCTGCTGCTGCTGAAGGTGGTGATGCTGCTGCTGCTGAAGGTGGTGATGCTGCTGCTGCTGAAGGTGGTGATGCTGCTGCTGCTGAAGGTGGTGATGCTGCTGCTGCTGAAGGTGGTGATGCTGCTGCTGCTGAAGGTGGTGGTGCTGCTGCTGCTGAAGGTGGTGATGCTGCTGCTGCTGAAGGTGGTGATGCTGCTGCTGCTGAAGGTGGTGATGCTGCTGCTGCTGAAGGTGGTGATGCTGCTGCTGCTGAAGGTGGTGATGCTGCTGCTGCTGAAGGTGGTGATGCTGCTGCTGCTGAAGGTGGTGATGCTGCTGCTGCTGAAGGTGGTGATGCTGCTGCTGCTGAAGGTGGTGATGCTGCTGCTGCTGAAGGTGGTGATGCTGCTGCTGCTGAAGGTGGTGATGCTGCTGCTGCTGAAGGTGGTGTGCTGCTGCTGCTGAAGGTGGTGATGCTGCTGCTGCTGAAGGTGGTGATGCTGCTGCTGCTGAAGGTGGTGGTGCTGCTGCTGCTGAAGGTGGTGATGCTGCTGCTGCTGAAGGTGGTGATGCTGCTGCTGCTGAAGGTGGTGATGCTGCTGCTGCTGAAGGTGGTGATGATGCTGCTGCTGAAGGTGGTGATGCTGCTGCTGCTGAAGGTGGTGATGCTGCTGCTGCTGAAGGTGGTGATGCTGCTGCTGCTGCTGAAGGTAGTGATGCTGCTGCTGCTGAAGGTGGTGATGCTGCTGCTGCTGCTGCTGAAGGTGGTGGTGATGCTGCTGAAGGTGGTGATGCTGCTGCTGCTGAAGGTGGTGATGCTGCTGAAGGTGGTGGTACTGTTGTTGAAGGTGGTGATGCTGTTGCTGAAGGTGGTGGTACTGTTGTTGAAGGTGATGATGGTGCTAAAGCCGATGCTCCCTCTAGTGGTGGTGCCGCTACGGACGCTGCTGGTGTTGCTGCAGCTACTACTGATGGTGGTGGTGTTGCTATTGGTGAGGCTGGTACTGCTGCTTTGTGACTACTGTTCTGCTGTTACTGCTGATTACAAAGCTATATTTTTTACATTACCGGGTATTGTTTTCTAATACTGTCACTCACCGTCAGTTCCAAATGAATAATGTATGGACCTGCCATGTGCCAGGACCACGGTTCGAGTCTTCGTTCAATCTTTTGATTATTCACTTAGTCGTTCATTGTCTTCGGTTTATGAATAGCGTGTTATCATTTCTCACTCATGTATACACGTGTGTGTATACCCACCCAATTACTCACCTAGATGTGTATACAGGGGGGTTGAGTCACTGCTCCTGTGATCAACAGGCTTTATTGATTTATATCTTTAAGGGCCTGATGACCCTTCTAAATTGTGTATAGTATTTGCTCCCCTTTCTGTGTGTGTACTCACCTATATGTAGTTGCAGGGGTCGGGTTACAGTTCCTGGTCCCGCCTCTTCGCTGGTCGTTATTAGGTCCACACTCTCCCTGCTCCATAAGTGTGTGTGTGTGTGTGTGTGTAAGAACAACAACATTCCTACAATAACAGAAGAGTTCTCATGGATGGATGAGTTTCATCAGTAAGATCACTTCTCCATCCTGGAGACTGGCGCGCAATCCATTTGTTGACGTGGTGAGGAGGATGAGGTAAGGTGGTGGTGGTGAGGAGAAGGATGGGGTGCGGAAAACGTGTAGACAGACGGGGTGAAGAGAATGGTGAGGTAGTGATAAGAAAAATGAAGAGAAAAATTATAAGGGAGGGGTGCGAGATGATAATGAGAAAAGTGAAGAGTTGAGGCACAGGTGAGGAGTAAGAGAGGATAAGAAGTAAAGTGTACATAAAGAAGGTAAAAGAAGAGCTGTGGAGGCAAGGGGTAACTCTTCTTAAAGGCCGCTATAAGGACAGTAACTAAGACAAATTCCCACATTGAGGTGTCAGGGACAAGCAGGTCGAGCACTCATTTATGGAAATCACCTGCCATCGCTCGCATTGTCTCCCCAGGTAGAGTTCTGCCTCACCCTCGCCCTGGTCTTGTACGCCAAGTGCTCTTCTTTCCTTACTGAAAATAACATTGTGAATTCGAATGAATCCCGAGTTACAGCACTTGTCTTCTAACATACTTTTCCTGAAGTAATATTCAGAGTATCGGTGAACCGATACAGAAAACCGAAAACGGAGTACAGCATGAGAGGAATGTCACGCCAGACAAGGCACGTTACCTGGAGTGTGTTCCGAGGGTTAACGCCCCCACGACATTGTCTCAAACCAGGCCTCCCGGTGGATGACCTGATGCATCAGGCTGGTGGTGGTAGCCACACGAAGTCCAGCATAAGCACCACAGCCTAGCTGACTTGAGAAATTTATCTGATTCCTTCTTCAAGACAGCTATGGGTAGGTTGACAATCTCCCTTATGTATGAAGGGAAGATGATGAAAAGTCTTGGTCCCTTCACATTTATTAAGTTTTCCATTTGTGTGAACTCATTGCATCCCTGCTTTTCATTGAGGGTATTTTACAACGTCTGCCAAGTCTCTTACGTTCACGGGGAACGTCCTCCCCATGAACGTATATACTCCATCAAGTAACTAGGTGAAAAAGTTGATAAGCAAAACACATGTGCAACAGTTAGGTATCTTTATTCCGAAACGTTACGTAAACGTCTTCAGTCGAGTACAGAGGAGGCAGCACAACAGTAGAAATGTAAGGACGATGTAATCAGTCCATCACCATCGAAGAAGAGTTCTGCTCCATAGTCGATATTGTTTACCATTATCACATTCACTGAAGGAGGAGTTGGTAGGGAAAGAAACAATGGAAGTTCCTTTACTCTCTGAGGTATACATAAGGTCATTGTCACTGGTCTTGACCCCCCGGGCACCTACTTTCACTCTTTAAATGTTGTGAGCGGGGGTGAGGGAGAAAGGTGGTGGAGGTGATGGCAATGGTGGTGGTAATGGTAATATGATAGACAATAACATGTTGCAATTCCTTCTTGTTGCTGCTAGTGCTGGATCAGCTGGGTTGTGATGGCTGTGTGGGCCTGCGGGCCGCTAACACCAACAGTCTGGCTGACCAGGCCTCAGGCCAGGCTTAAATAATCACAGGTATGTCACGTCTATCTTCACTGAAATATTTACTAATTTACCGAATTTATTTATTAATTCCAGACTAATTAATCTTTTTATACCCATCCTCATCTTTATTCTCTCTCTCTCTCTCTCTTTTACACAGAGTTTTACAAGGTTAGGTTAAGGGATCCTAACTTTATTTACAAGCTAAGAGCTGTTACCTACATCAGCTCTCTCTCTCTGTTTGTCAACATCACGTAAGCAACACCTCAACATTCCTACCTAACCAAACATCTTTACGCTTCATCTATAAACACATGTTTAGTATTTTCCATTATATCTTCCCTTAAAAAAACAGTTTTGATGGTTACAACATCTGACAATTCCATTAACCAGCATTACCATAAACGCTGTCCTCAGACGAGTCTGATTGATCTACTGAAACCGGAATGTAAATAACGTCGAGGAGGAGGTGGAGGAAGTGGGCACAGGTGGGTCAGCTAGAGGTGGGTGGGTGGGCGAAGCAACAGGTGGGAGAGGGGGTAAAGAATTACTTTTTGTGTGTGAAGATCCACAGAATACTTGAACGTGTAAAAAAAAAAGCAGCAGTCGTACAAACAAGACCTAGGTCTTGTTTGTACGTCTGCTGCCGGAGTCGGAGGCTCGGTCTCAGACCAGACCTCTGTGGTCAGTGTAATCCTAATGGTATACACTGGACATAGCAACAGTGGTAGTCTAATAGTTGTAGTGGTAGTAAAGGTGGTAATTGTGGAGATGTTAGTAGTACTATCAAGAGATCAAAGGTATATAATACCGAGTTGATAAACTAATTGTGCAATATATGAGTATCTTCGAGACATGTTTCGTCCGCATAATAAGCGAAACGTTTCTCAAATGAAGATATCTAGATTTTTGCAAAGTCTTATTCATAGGTCGTGGTGGTGATAGTAGTAGTCGTAGTGGTGGTGGTGATAGTAGTAGTCGTAGTGGTGGTGGTGATAGTAGTAGTCGTAGTGGTGGTGGTGATAGTAGTAGTGGTGGTGGTGAGAGTAGAAGTCGTAGTGGTGGTGGTCGTGGTCGTCGTGGAAGTAGTAACAGTGAAATGTCAGTAGTAATGGTGGTAGTACTAGTATAAACTATTTCCTCCTGTATTAAACAACTACTCGAGCAGCAGACAAGCCTGACCTAGGGCCGGGCTGCACATGAAAACTCTACAAACCCATACTACAGAAATGTTCTCTGCCCAGCATGGTGGGGAGAGCGCCTCCCGCTACATTATCCTCACATCGTCTGTCTAGAGACTCTAGACACAAGTGGAGGCTAGCCAGAATATAGTTAGCCCTTCTCAAGCGATAATTTCGATATAGACCAAAAGATCTGAAGACCTTCCATGTATACTCCCCAGCTTTTATTTTCTTACCTTCTAAATTGCTGACCTGGAGAATGTACAGAGAACCTTCACGGGACACACGAGTACGATAAAGCACCTAAATTACTGGGAACGGTTGAAGTCCCTTTATCTGTATTCCGTCGAATGAAGGCGAGAAAGATACATGAAAATATACACTTGGGAAATCCTAGAGAGATTAGTAACAAATATGAACACGAAAATCACTCCCTACGAAAGCAAGTCGGCAGGAGATGCAACATCCCTCCCAATGAAAAACAGGGACGCCACGAGTACGCTAAGAGACAACACAATAAGTGTCAGGGGCCAAAGATTGTTCAACTGCCTCCCAGCATACATAAGGGGGATTACCAATAGACCCCTGGCTGTCTTCAAGAAGGCGCTGGACAGGCACCTAAAGTCAGTACCTGATCAGCCGGGCTGTGATTCGTACGTCGGTTTACGTGCGGCCAGCAGTAACAGCTTAGTTGATCAGGCCCTGATCCTCGAAACCCTCTCCAGGTATATTCCAGGTATTTTATACACATTTTTGTACTACCGTTCACAGGATGGATATGGGGTACACAATAAACTAGCCACTACCCTCCACAAGATATATTTATATTTTGGTGGCTCAATCTATCCTTTCTACCTTGCTTCTGCATTTGTACTGTCTTTCTCTATTATCCCCAATATTCCTATCTTCTACCACCTATCCTCATCCAACTTATGGTCTTCTTCCCTTAACTCTCAGTCTGCCCTCTATTCACTGTTTTTATAGCTTTTTTATGTCTCTCTTGATATTTTTCCCTCCCCATCCTCTCTTCTTTTCCCCTTCCATCTTACTACCCTCCCTCCCCTTCCATCCCCGTGGCCTTCAACAACCTGTTGGCTGGCGGCGGCTGTTGCTGTCAGTCAGGTTGTGAGTAAGAATCAGAACTCTGGCCTGAGTCTTGTCACGTCACAGCTGTGATGAAGAGCTCAGGAGAGAGAGAGAGGGATTTTACATAATATAATATATATATATATATATATATATATATATATATTGTGTCTGTGTCGTGCTGAATAGGTAAAACTGGTCAATTAGCAACAACTCGTTTAAAATTAAATCCTTTATAAAATTTTCTTTTCTACGTTTAAAGATATATTTTCTCATTAATGTTAATGTAAAAATTAACAGTTTTGTACCAAAAGAACCTTAGAAAGCTTGTCTAACATTATAATAAGCACAAATTAATTTAGCCTAATCCAACTAAATATATTTTAGGTAAGTTTACAATAATTTAATAAACACAGACATGTATTTTTTTTCGTTAGGTTCAGAATGATTTTTGCGAAATTATTGCATACACAAATTTTCGCTTGCCTTATTCGGCAAGAAGAGCGTTGCTGTTTAAGCCAAAATAGCAAGTTTTACCTATTCGGCACGACATTATATATATATATATATATATATATATATAATACGTCTTGGCACGTATTCTTACATTCAAGGGAAGCGCTAAATCCGTAAGAGCCATATAGTACCTGAAGATTGTAGGGGAAGGTTCGATCATGGGAAAGGTAATGTACAGTACGTTCCAATGCCTTGGATGGAGAGTCCTTCAGGAGCACAGACGCTCTCCCCTGGAAATAGTGTCAGCTTGAAGTATGTTGGTAAGGTTTGAATGATTTTTTTTAAAATCAAGAATTGAATACATCCGCAATGTGCTCCTACGCTGCTGCATGGTAGTTGAAGACGGTCATGGAAATTGGGAGGGAGGAAGGCGCCGTGATGCCACGTAATACCTGTGACCGGTTTCGAGGGATTTTCTACCCTGGCTGCTCAGGACTACCATTGTCATGTCAAGTGTCATGTCATTGTCAGTGTCATGTCATTATGTCAGCGTAATGTCATTAGTTTCATCACCTGATCCCCAACGTCAGGTTCCTAACGCTTCCTGTCACATTATAAATTACATCTCCCTTATCACTTTGGTACATCACAACTTGAGTTACAAAAAAAACAGTGAAACAACCATTAAGTATGTAAATTACAAACCGGCCGCGATAATCTGGCAACGAGGCGGGCGAACGAACGACAGGAAACGTTCAGATCTGAACGATTATCACTCGTGACGTTACAATGAGCCGAGATAAGAGAGAGACTCAGGTAAAGTGGGGAAAAAATCACGGTGTACAGGTGAGCTCTTTCAGCAGGTACCAGAGTCAGTCGTTACCAAGCCTCGTACAGGTGTAGCTGTAGCCGCTGGCCAGCCTGAAGTTAAGCACTGTCTAGCGTCTCCCTCCAGGAACACACGGAAACTCACTCACCTCTCTTATACAGGTGTTCTACATGCTGTGATTTTGTTTTGAAAATGCCGTTGGAGGAGTGCGTCCAAAATTTAATAGCACTCACTGTGACTTCCTTCATCACCTGCTGTTCAATTTTGGATGTATTTTTTCTATTGCATTTACAACAAAAAATCGTGCTGTATAGAAGAGCTTTATAAGAGCTTACTAGACTGCATAATAGCAAGTGAAGAGAACAGATGAGTGACAAGCCCACCAAAACGTACAAATGGCAGACCCTCTCAATCCCAGGTGAAACGTGTGTTGCAAATACCTAGTTCTGGTGTTTCTGCGAATTTGCACGACTGACAGTAAGCTCAAATGTTGTGGATCACACACGTAAATACATCAAACCTTTATTTAAATAACGTTTCGCTCAATGAGAGCTTTATCAACTTGATAAGCTCTTACTGAGCGAAACGTGTCATTTATTTACTTAATGGGAGTTGAATGCTACCTATTGAAGAGAGGTAAGAGAAGAGATTGAATAGTGAACCTGACTAAAGTGTTCACATGGCTGCTCCCACGCTGATGTTAGTACAGGGGAGCTTAAAAGACTGAATCAACAAACATGCATATGCTTGACTCATCTGATCCTATCTATGATACACCCGCGTAATGATTCTCGTTGCTGTACATTTCGAAGAGGTACATTGCAATGACACACAAGCAAACCTAATCATTCCTTCTCTAAAATTATGGGCTAAGTAGTAGTAGTTGTTGTTGTATTAAATGGTATAGTAAAAGTTGCAATAATATTTAAAGCAACAGTAGTAGGATTAATAGCAGTAGTAGTGGTAATAAGAACATGGGTACAACATTAGTGAGGAGCAGGAGTCGGTCTAATTGTTTGGGAGCACAAAGGATGTTATAGATGAAAATCTAGATAACACCCAAGCATACAAGTGTGACGGAGAGCACTGCTAAATGTCGTAATTATATTTCCCAAATGTGACAAGAGTTCTTCGTCTTGTGTGAATCTTGGCCACGGACGGACCCAACTTGCTACATTTCCCGGAGATGGAAATGTTCTTAGTTATGACTAACAAGAAAGCAAGATGAGGGGAGGTAATTAATAGTTTTCGATATGGCGTCGAGTCTTGTGTAATCTGCCGGCATCCCGTTGAAGTTTTGGAAATCCCGTGGCAGTTTGATGAGGTCGAGGTGGTGATGGCACACAGCTCTCATGATGGGGAAACCCACCTCACACACTCACTTCAGAAAAGTTTCTAACACACGTCTGTGTTTATTGAGGATTAAGGCATATGTACAACAGTTAGAAATCTTTAATGACAAAACGTTTCGCCTACACAGTAGGCTTCTTCAGTCAAATATATAGGGAGTAGTAGTAGTGAAATACTATTCCCTCTGTATTTCACTGAAGAAGCCTACTGTGTAGGCGAAATATCTCATTAATAAATATACCTAACTGTTGCATGTGTGTCTTAATCCTCAACTTGTTCGTATTTTATTCCATTTCCAACATGTCTGTGTTTATTGGTGTACTCCTGTTAACCCTTTTGGGGCCTAGATCTTAGGCCTTTTGTGTATCCATATGCTCTCGCGCTACCCTCCACAGGATGGATATGGGGTGCACAATACACTAGCCACTTCGGTGGCAAAATCTAATGTGTTTATTGCAATTACTGCTGATTCAAGTTCACTCTCCTCGTAGGCCTAACATGAATACACATTTAAGGCTATAAAACTGGAGGATCGCTGAAGTAGGCCTACTGGCTGGAGATAAATTATATAAAATGTCATAAAATACCCTCTATATACTCATGTACTCTTTACCCAGGTAGATCTGTTTGTGACTTGATAAAACCCACTGTGGGCGAAACGTAGTTAATAAAGGATCGCATTATACTGCATTTGTGTTTATTTCTCCAGGCCGAGTGGCTCGTGCTAGGTAAGTCTTACTCACACACTATTATTTGTCTAACATATTTTTAAAGTTTGATTTATACCTTAATGAAATCCACTATAAAAAGGAAACTTTCTAAAATGTCAAGATATTTGCATATTTTGGCCTCACAGTGAGACCTTCATAAGGCTCAGTTGGAGGCAGTAATATAGAGATATCTTTATTTTATTTTGGAAAGTGGGTTTCATTTAAATTTGCCAGTGTGCACTCAGCTCACATACTGAGTGCCCGTGGTTCGATCCCCGGTACAGATGGAAACGTTGGGCATGTTTCCTTGCCCCTGTTCACCTAGCAATAAGTAGGTACCTGGGTGTTAGTCGACTGGTGTGGGTGGCATCCTGGATGGTGGTAGTATACTTTAGATAGGGCTGGGTTTTAGAATGAGCTGAGGTAGGATAACAGCTCTTGGTCTGTAAAATTGATGTGTAAAAAAAAATACCAATTTTGGCCTCTTAATTTTTTTTAACACCGGCCGTGTCCCACCGATGTAGTGACCCATCCCCCTCAAAAAAAAATCGAAAAAAAAACACATTCACCATTATTCACGTGATCGTTGTCTTGCCAGAAGTGAAATTTTCTGATGGTAAAATCCTGAGTTTTAATTGGAAAGAGAGAGTGTTATAGACAAATGCTGATTCTTCCATAGTCTTGTATCGTCTTCTGGATAATCCCGCGGACCTTAGTCACCATCCTGTCAGTACTGTATACCATTAATGATATAGACCTTTTTATGAGTTAATGGAGGGGGGGGTCATTAAGAGTACCTCTATTTCCCTTCCTCTTTCCCCCTCCCAATCCCACACTAGCCTATCGTGAGAAATGGCAATTCCCAAGTGATAGTAACTCCAGCAGTGCTGGAAGGAATTCTTTGAAGCTCCCGTAACTGATGATCCCTTGCTGGCATTCTTGACGATATCCTCACTGTCTTACTGAAGTCTATTAGCAGCAGCAGCACTGCCGACGGCATTAATGGTAGTTTTAGTAGTAGTAGTAGTAGTACATCTGGGTAAATATATCTAATGTTGCACATGTCTAATTCATCATCTAGGAATTGAATGCCACTGATATACGAGCAGTAGTATTAGTAGCAGCAGAAGTAGTAGTAGTAGAAGTGGTAGTAGTGTGGATGCTCCAGGAAGAACTCTGGTGTCAGTTGTTCGTCAACACTGACCAACACATTCTCATAATATTAAATTACTTTACCTACGTGATTCTCAACGTCAATTTGTAAACATGGCGCGCAAGCTTATAAACATTACTAATTTATTTAAAGCTAAGTTAGGTTAAATAACACTAGCTACATTACCTAAGCCCATAAAACGTATATGTAACATAATTCTTATGTTCAACGTGAAGAGGTAAACCTGTGAGGACCATTTCCTGGACACTAACATTTATAAGTTTAACACTTACCTATAATTATAATAAGTACTAATTAATAATTATTATAATATGACCATATATTATAACTTTAGGTAGGTAAGGGAGAGTCAGTCTAACCTTTCCTAACCTAACCTACCCTAACCTTGCCTCATTGAAGGAGGTAATGTGCTAGAGACCCCCATTCCTTCCTGCACCGTGTACAGGAAATCACAAATACTCAAAAGGTGAGGAAATAATATATATATATATATATATATATATATATATATATATATATATATATATATATATATATATATATATATATATATAAAATAAAAGCAGAAGTAATGCTTAAATGTGTATCACGAAAATATCAATAAAGTTTAATGATATAACAAACACATCGAGTCATATTACTTGATTTTGTTGGGTTACCTCATCGGTTAATAACCCACCTGGGTTAACCCTACGGATGACTTATTCAGCCTGTATAAAAATCGTAGTTTCTCCCACGAGGTTTCATTCCTAGGGTACAATGCTCTCCCACGAGGTTTCATTCCTAGGGTACAATGCTACCTTGGTTCCATCTTGACAGTTTTCCTGCATGTACCAAAACTATTTCAATGGGTCCAGGTGTTTGCAATGTTACTAACTGGGGCGTCTCCCGTTCTCGCAGAGAGCGACGCTGGCGGAGAACGAGGTCCACACCCTCAAGGAGCAGCTGGAGACCGTCAAGTGTCAGAAGGCCTTCAAGGAGAGCAACAACAACAACAACAATAACAACAACAACATCAACAGCACCAACTCCAACAACACCATCAACAACAACAACAACAACAACAGTAGTAGTACCGCCACCTCCACCTCCTCCTCCACCACCACTACCACCACCACTACCACGGAGGCTGGCAGTGACCTGGTGGATTCCTCAGAGGTCTCTGATAGACCAGAGAGAACTGGCAGGAACACGCCTATTGAGGAGATAATACAATCAAAAGAAAAAGAGGTATGTCCTTGATAGTTGTTTAGCATATGGAGGCTTTATTTGACACACACACACACACGGCTAGGCCAGGTGCCGAGACTCAACCTCAGTAATAACAATTAGGTGAATACACACACACGAGCACAGACTATATAACAGGCCAAGTGTCTGTCGACAAGTGCCTTTGACAACTTGTTACTAGTACTACTACTACTATTACACACACAAAAAAAAAAAAACTGGAAGTTAACTCAGATGAGTCAGAGAGATGTTAGGAAGAATTTCTTCAGCCTTAGAGTTATCAGGAGGTGGAACAATCTGGAGAGTGAAGTAGTGGAGGCAGGATCCATACATAGCTTTAAGATGAAGTACGATAAGGCTCTTGGGGCAGGGAGTGGACCTAGTAGCCACTGGCGAAAAGGCTGGGACAAGGCTTTGACTCGACCACTGCAACCACAAATAGGTGAGTACACACACTTGCTAAACCACTGAGCTGTTTTAAGTCTGTCTGCGGTGTTTCCCTATCACCCATCGTTCGAATTCTCTTCACCGGTTCAACGTCATCCACAGTGATATGTAGCATTACTCCAGTAGACCTTCACATTAGTGAGTCCAGATAGTGAACCTTGCGGAACCCTGCTTATCATCCTTGTCCACTCTCATACTGCCTCCCTCACCATCTTCTCTCTCACACATATTCTCTGAAATAATGAACACTTGATCTTTTATTCTTACATGTTCTTGGAATTTCTGTCTCAGTCTTCGGTGACCCACCATGTGTGAGGACCTCCTCGTAGTCTTAGAATATGTAAAGCGCTGGCCCCTCACTTTGATCAGTCTTATAAAACTCTAGTGATATGCTCTGTAATATACCTAACCCAAGGTCCTTCTTGTAGCTCTCAGCCTGTGTTCCACGAGTCTGTACTCTGTCACAGGTCGTCTTTCTCTTTCCATTATTTTCAAAACATTACAATTGTTGGTTTTAATTCCGGTAGGCACTATTTTCTCTGGCCATCCTTGTCATGTGTCCTGTTTTGTTGTCCTCTTCTCCCTGGTTATATTTTCCTCGGTATGTTTTCATTATTTGTGAAAAGCGATTACATAGGCTCTTACAGTATGTCTTCTGGCATATTTATTTATTTAATGGGGGAGTGGTAAATCCGTAGGAATCACACAGTGCCTTGGGGAATGAGAGGCAAGCAGATTTGATCAAAGGAAAGCGAGAGTAGATCCAGTTCTATAGATCAAGAGCCCTTCTTTGGCATCAAGGCACCTAGGGGTCTCCTGGCATAATTTGCATACACCAAAAAGTGTGTGGTCCCACAGTTGTAAGACCACACTTTTCTCAGCTGGCCATATACATTCTCCTTGACCAACATTTTTCTCTCTTCCATCTTACATCTGATCCCTTATACTACGTTCCACATCATCTCTGCTCACTCTTCTAATTTGTTCAGCATCTGCTAGTATATCAACTAACTTACAACAGTCCAGGAATACACAGACCACCCTCCCCTCTGTCCTACTTTATCTCAGTTACTCTGTCGTACAATTCGCTAGGTTCGCGTGAGTGGGTAATTAACTATTTGTAATTACCTATTTATAGTTACAGCAAGAGAGATCTGGCTCGTTGTGTCCAGGCTTCTGTAAGAATTTTATTGTATATTTTGCATTAAAACGCCAGTGTTGACACGGTATTTCTTGTAGTGGCTGCGACTCTTTCTTCAATTGACCGGTGTTGACGGTTAATTTTCTCTTCGGTTTTGTAATGCCTAATCTTGAAACTGTGTATGGAGTTTGACTTTGCCTCTTCATCATCGAGCTCATTTCAGTTTTGTCACTCTGAGATTAAAGAAACAGTTCCTGAGATCCTCTGTCGTGTGTGTGTGTGTGTGTGCTTCTTATTTCAAAATGTTTGTACCTATATGCTTTTTCGAATTCTTAAAATATCTGGAGCCTTGTAATCATTTCCCTCTCTCACTCTCTCTCCCCCTTCCATTATGATCAAGGGGAAGCGCTAAGACCTTACGGGTTATACAGTGCCCGAAGAATGGGAGGTAATCAATTTGATCCAGGGTTAAGAATATGCTTAACTGGATCAAGAGTCCACCTGCATCAAGACACCTCTCAGAGGGGTAAAGAAAACTCTAAAAACCATTTGCATTAACACAGAAACCTTTGTTATATTAACAAAAACACTATTACCAACTCCAGGTTCTCCCCACCAACCTCTTGCAACAATGCCAAGGTGGGGTCGTGATCCCTAGGTGGCAAGACTGTCTTACGTTATAGACAGGTAGTGTAATTGATGTGAAGACTGCGATAGCGGCATCAAAGTGGCAGTGTTTGATGTAAACACATAGTTATGGAGGAATATTGATGAGGCGGCAGAGTGAGAGGCCAGGCAACGTGAAATTGGCAAATCAACCACCATTTATTGGCTGCGTGTCTGGAATATCACCGCACCGAACTAATGAGCTATAACGAAGTGATGATTATAACACACTAGCGAGTTATAACGAACTAATGAGTTACAAGAACATAGGAATAGTGGAGCACTAACAGTAGGCCAAATGACCCATGTTAGGCAAGTGACTCATAACGAATTAGTTATAATAAATTATTACAATGGCAAAGAAGATATATTAAGTTATAACAACCGGAGGGACTTAAAGATGTATGCTGCTTAACTTTCACACTGTAAAATAGCACTCACACTGCAACTAACACATCTGCATAACAAGATAGCCAATAAATCTTAAGGACTTGCAGCAACTACTGCTGTGACATACACATGATAAACCGAGAGGTCTTTGTCATTCACTATAAGTACGTTCAGATTTTAATCCCTATTTTAGGTATTAAAGTATTCTTGACTGGTGGTGGACAGGTAACAGCAACCTTATGACCGGTGTGTAGTCAATAGGCTTTAAACTCCATTACCAGCCTGATAAAAAATGCAAAGGAAATTATTCTCAAGATAAACACGAATAAATACCAGTGATGGGAAATGAAAAATAAAATCCACAACACTGTGGCTGGAACAACTGACAAGTAATCCACAACACTGTGGCTGGAACAACTGACAAGTAATCCACAACCCTGTGGCTGGAACAACTGACAAGTAATCCACAACACTGTGGCTGGAACAACTGACAAGTAATCCACAACACTGTGGCTGGAACAACTGACAAGTAATCCACAACACTGTGGCTGGAACAACTGACAAGTAATCCAAAACACTGTGGCTGGAACAACTGACAAGTAATCCACAACACTGTGGCTGGAACAACTGACAAGTAATCCACAACACTGTGGCTGGAACAACTGACAAGTAATCCACAACACTGTGGCTGGATCAACTGACAAGTAATCCACAACACTGTGGCTGGAACAACTGACAAGTAATCCACAACACTGTGGCTGGAACAACTGACAAGTAATCCACAACACTGTGGCTGGAACAACTGACAAGTAATCCACAACACTGTGGCTGGAACAACTGACACGTAATCCACATTACTATGTGGTTGGAACAACTGACACGTAATCCACATTACTATGTGGCTGGAACAAATTAACAAATAACCCACAACACCTTGGCTGGAACTGACAAATAACCTACATGAAGAAACTTCAGACGACGTTTCCGTCCATCCTGTACTATTTTCAGGCCACCATTGATAATGGACCAGGATTGACCAAAACGTCTTTTAAGGATTCCTCTCCAAACTATGGATTAGTTGTAAATGGAGAATGTTGGTAAAGGATGCTGGCGGAGGATGTTAGTGAAGGATGTTAGTGAAGAGAAACTCTGGGGGAGCGGACGTACGTTCCTAGAGCTTTTATTGTTGCACTCGTCGGGGTGTAGAGGAGAGGGGAGAAGACAGGATGTAGAATGTTGGGGAGGATGGACAAAACGATCACCATCACCTGCTTGTTCGTCTGATGACAATATTGGGGGTGATCGCCCCCGTGGTCCAGTCCCAGACCTGGCTGGTGGTGCAGGCCGCATTGCAGGTCCAACGTATGCATCACAGCTAGGCTGATCAGGAACTGACTGGAGAAACTTGTCAAAGTTTCCTCTTGAAGACAGCTAGAGGCTTGTTAGTAATCGCCCTTATTCACGAAAGGAGGGCCTTGAAAAGTCGGGGACTTCTGACATTCGTCGAGTTCTCTCTTAGTGTACTCGTCGCGCCTCTGCTTTTTAATGAATGTACTTTGCACTGTCTGCCAAGTCAATTGCTTTCATAAATAGTGATTTCGGTGTGCAGATTTAAGACTAGTTCCTCCAGAATTTTCAAAGTGTAAATTATGGTGTACCTTTCTCGCCCACATTCCAAGGAATACAGCTGAAGGGATCTTAAGCATTCCCAGTAGTTCAGATGTTTGAATGTATATGGGAAGTATAATTTTTCTACAGTTTTTCCAGCTCAACATTATTATAATCAAAAGAAGCGCTAAACCACAAGGGTCATACAGCTCCAGCTCAACAATCTCCGTATAGTGGTACCAATGCTCTTATGTGTGTGTGTAAAGCGTGGGTGGTGAATGTTGCAACAACACACTGCCTCACTCTCCCCTCTTGCATAAGGGGAATTACCAACAAGCCCCAGGGTGTCATTACGATGGAATATTTCCTCAAATTCCTGATTAACCAGGCTGTGGTGCATACGTTGGCCTGCATACGAATACCACCAATAGCATGATCTTCTGTCGTTTCTCCCTTTTACTTCCTCAGTCTATCACTTCCACTTCAAGAGGGAAGACCGT
>WNWK01000276.1:482500-497500 GCA_009830355.1 Cherax destructor
CAGTCTTTGTCCTGAACTGCAATGTTCTCCACCAGTCTTTGTCCTGGACTGCAATGTTCTCCACCAGTCTTTGTCCTGGACTGCAATGTTCTCCACCAGTCTTTGTCCTGGACTGCAATGTTCTCCACCGGGCCCTGGCCTGCAGTGTTGTCCACCGGGCCCTGGCCTGCAGTGTTGTCCACCGGGCCCTGGCCTGCAGTGTTGTCCACCGGGCCCTGGCCTGCAGTGTTGTCCACCGGGCCCTGGCCTGCAGTGTTGTCCACCGGGCCCTGGCCTGCAGTGTTGTCCACCGGGCCCTGGCCTGCAGTGTTGTCCACCGGGCCCTGGCCTGCAGTGTTGTCCACCTGGCCCTGGCCTGCAGTGTTGTCCACCGGGCCCTGGCCTGCAGTGTTGTCCACCGGGCCCTGGCCTGCAGTATTCTTCAAGATCAAAGCTTGGTAGCTAGGATGCTCCTCGTACAAAACTCAGGTGCATATTAACTCTGCCCCACACGCTAGCTTTTACACTGAATCTGTCCGTACTGTGTATATCTCTCCCGTGACGGGCTGTTCATAAAATGATCCCGCAGCTCAGTCCAATTCTGCTGTGGCCCCATCCAAGGGCGCTCACTGGAACCGAAGACCTAGAGACCAGTCTAGAGTTTAAGGATTTGCTTAACTGACGTAAACAACTGTTATAGGATTTGCTTAGCTGACATAAACAACTGTATATATATAATATATATATATATATATACATACATATATATTATATATACACACAGCTGTATTATGCTGCTTGCCAAAATGTTTGCTAAATCTCCAAACATCTATAACATTATCATTCCTCTCTTAAGCTGAGTGACTAACACATCCACAAACACACACACAAACTAGAGTAGTAACTAACAAGAATTAACTAAAGGCAGTCATAGTGACGACAGAGGACCCTCGCCCCTAAGTGACCCACCACGTAAGGTCATTTTTGCCGTGACACCTCAATTTGTCGAGGCTGGGAAACAGGCCATCTTAAACTGCCGGATTTTCCCCTCTACAAATTAACTGCTGATCGTCCCCCGCCTACTGTAGCCTGACACGCTTGTTGGGGAGGGGAGGGGGGTGGTGGGGAGGGGGTGGTGGAGGAGAGGGTTGTGTAATCGTAGGAGAGAGGTGGGGGAGACAGGAGATGGAAGGAAGGAATGGAGTGAATTTTGGAAGCCAGGAATAGAGGAAGATGGGATAGAGGTCAAGAATGGAGGGAGTGAGAATAGCGAACGACAGGAATGGGAAGAGAGAGAATGAGTGTGTCTGGCTTCTTGCCCTTGCACTTACATTCCTTTTACAGGGCTCTTTATCCAAGCAATTGGAGTTACTCCTCTCCCCCAGATCATTCCTCATTACCTCCCATTTCCCAGGCGCTGTATGACCCTGCGGGTTTTGCTCTTCCCCATGAATTTAACAATACACACAGGCAACACTTCGCTAACTTTGCATGTACAAAAATGGATTACCACATAGGCAAAGCGCTAAACCCATATGGGTCACTCACCTGCAGGCTTGAACCTCCGACCGGCACTCTCAATACACGGAACGTGTATTGGGAGAACGTTTCGCCCTGTGTAAAGGACACAGAGCGAAACGTTCTCCCAGTAAAAGCTTGTTTCTCAACTTGGGTCTGTCTCAACACTTTTCGGCAACACTTTTGATAAGACACATGTGTAACACCAGGTGTTGCACACATGCCTTATCAAAAGTATTGCCGAAAAGTGTGAAGACACAGACCCAAGTTGAGAAACACGCTTTAATAAGACACATAAGCTGTGAATCGACCCCTGCAACCACACATAGGTGAATACATGTCTTATTAACATGTCCGTATTGTATACCATCAATGTATTAATACATTTTATACACGTGTGTTCATCTTCAGGATAAGGATAGGATCTGAAGACTTCAGTGTTGATCCTCTTAGTATAGGATCACTGGTGATCCTCATAGTGAAGAATAGGAACTGAAGAGTTCATCAATGATCCTCCTAGTGAAAGACTGGATCTGAAAAATTCAGTACTGATCCTCCTCACATAGGATCTCAAAGTTTCATTGTTGATCCTCCTAGTGAATCATCATAAGCACATTCCAAGACTCTCTATAATAATACTATCAACTTATAAACAAACCATCATCTGGTGCACCATTAGCCAACAATTATTTCCCATCCCCTTCTCCAGCGACACAAAATTAAGTCTCGCAAATGGTCAAGGCGGTGTCAGCTGGCCGGTTGGAGGAGGAAGAAGAAGAGGAAGAAGAGGAGGTGGAGGAGGAGGAGGTTGAGGAACCCTGGTATTATCCACGTCTTCTTGTTGACACGGTTGAGACTTGGCGGCCACTGCCAACGAGAACTTCGATTTCTTTTTCTCTTCAGTTCTCATCGTTTTCTTCATCTGCGCCATTATTTCTTTTTGTCTTCTCTTCGCCTTCAGTGTTTTCATTTCTTCTTCATTCTCTTCGTCCTAATCTTCAACGCTCATTCTCTCCTTCGTCCACTTCGCCTTCAGTATCTCTGGCCTCCAGGTCTTTCTCCCCGACGGCAACGAAAACTTCGGTATGAGAGTCCGGGAGGGGAGGGTTATAGTGTCCATTATGGTTTAGTTAAATAATTCTCGGTCATATCAGGCGCTTGACGGCTGGTTTGTTTGCATCGATTAAATACTGCCGCACCTCTTGTTTACTTGCAGACGGAACGCAAACTCCGGCGATTTTTGAGGCGAGGTTGTTGCGTGTGCGAGTGTCGAACACTTGTATCTGTCGTCTACCTGTAGTCGTTTTCGGGAGGGAAGGGCCATTACCCTCGCTGTTCGGTCCCTGATAAACCAGGCTGTTTGCGCTAGCCGCAAAGTCCAACGCTGGCACCATAGCCAGGCTCATCTGGTTAATTTGCGAAATATACATAAGGAGGAACACTGCAGAAGGCCTACTGACCCATACTTGGCAAGTCCTTCTCAAACCCAAACCCACTAACAAAAATATTCACTCAACCCATTATCATTGTTATTCAAGCTTTGATAACCCTATTAACTCAAGTGCAAGTCCCACTCAAATCCAACCCTTCTCACTCGTGTATCTATCTAACCTATATTTGAAAATGCCCAAGCTTTTAGCTTCAATGACCCTACTACGTAAACTGTTCCACTCATCAACTACTATTTTCCAAGCCAATTTATTCTTTGTTCAAATATTAAAAATTTTCAGAGAAGCATGATCTTGGGGCCACTGGTGGTGAAAACACTAACACCAGTGACATTTAAAACTAATCCACGAATTAGAAATGAAAATTAGAAACTATTTAGGTCCCCCTCAGGCTATTCGCCCCTTAATAGTAGTCCAAGACTGACCGGAACGCTGGATACATAACCCAGTACTCATAATAAGGAGGTTTCGGAGGTCATGTGACCTGGCGAGGTGAAGTGGATGAAGTGCAGAGGAAATGTGAGGTGCGTGGATAAAGGATGGAGTGCGAAAATGAAGAAGTTAATAGTGTGAAGAAATCAGCGAGTAAATGAAGTGTGGAGTACGCTAGAAAAACAAGGAATGCAGTGACGAAGAGTAAAGAATAAAGAATAAATGGGGAAAGAGTGCGAGAAGGAAAACATGGAGGGGTCTGGAGGGAGTCCGTGACCTCTCCCTTCCTCCCTCCGTCCAGTCAAGTTAATGAGCTCCCTTAGTAGCCTGTGCCCTCTCGCCCTCCCTACTCCCCATGGCGCTTACCCTAATGTTTCAATGTTTGAGTTTGGGTAATAGGGGCGATCCAGCCTCTCTCTTAATGGTCGCGACTGGACACTGCTCTTCCAGTCTCCCCTCCCTCTCATCCCTCACCATCCTCCTTCTTCCTTTCCCCTTCTTCCCCCTCAATCTCCCTACCCCGCCCTCTCCCTCGTTTATATGTGTCTGTTTTCTTGACCACACGAATTCTTGCGGTACCACAGCATTTATCTTTTCTGTTTTCTTAAAGTTTTCTTCTGAACTTTGCTCTTCTTGCTGCTGCTGCGGCTTCTTCTTCTGTGTTAATGCACCTTTCTTGTTCCTATCTTCGCAAGAAACGGTGAATTGGTAAACAAAAAAGAAATGAGAATACTACAGAAGATCTATCAGCCCTTGTGAGCCGATAGAACTATCGTGAGCCGATAGATCTATAGGCCATTGTGAGCGGATAGATCTATTGGCCCTTGTCAGCTCATTGAGCTATCAGCCCTTGTGATTGGATAGATCTATCGACCACTGTGAGCCGATAGATCTATCGACCCTTGTGAGCCGGCAGATCTATCAGCCCTTGTGAGCCAATATATTTATCGGCCCTTATTTCTAAAGTCACCCTGATTATTTAGGTATCATTGAAGGAATATCTGGGAAGCGTACAAGGTCAGCGCCCCGTGGCCCGGTCCCAAACAAGACTTCCTTCGAGTGACTGCTTGAGGGTTTCATTTTTCCTTTCTTCCTTCAACGTTTCTGTTTACAACTTGAGAACGCCTGATGCATCGCTTCAAAATTTTCAGCGACTGTGAAGTATAACTGGGGAAAGGTTTGTGGAAACACTGGTATGGGCAGGTGCTCCTTTTGTCAACTTTATAAAGCCAATCAAGATTTTGGCTTCCTTGTGATAACTTTGGAAAGCCTTTTCTGCTCGGCTTCAAACTTTCAACACTGGTGGTAGACAACAAATATCCAGGGAGGAACTACCATCCAACCATGTTTTGAACGGAAGCCTGTTAAACGATTTGCACTCCGGCAGAATTGTTAAACTTTTCCTCATCTCATGAACATACAATATGGAAGGTAAACCTTACTAAATTGTAATTACATTCAATATTTAAATTTACTCTCCGGTGTTTGTTAAATATTCGATCTGAGACCGGGCCGCGGGGGCGATGATCCCCAGAACCTTTAACATGTATGACGATTCCAGAGTCATATAAGCGATCATATAGGCAGTGTTGATCGCATGTTTTCTTGACTTAGCACTATATCGGAAGTCTGTTCACTATTTGTCTCATTTTCGTCTTCTTCTACTTACTACCTGCTGGTGATTGTGGGAACCATTGCTTCCCTGGCCAGAGACCAGGTTTCCATGTTGATGGCCTGATCAGTTAGGTTGTTGGTGCTTGCTGCACGCAGTCTGACGTAGGTACTGCTTCTTGCTCCTGGTGCTTCCTCTTGCCCTAGGTGCTGCTGCTTGCTTCTGGTGCTTCCTCTTGACCAAGGTGCTGCTGCTTGCTTCTGGTGCTTCCTCTTGCCACAGGTGCTGCTTCTGGTGCTTCCTCTTGCCCTAGGTGCTGCTGCTTGCTTCTGGTCCCTCCTCTTGCCCTAGGTGCTACTTCTTGCTTCTGGTGCTTCCTCTTGCCCTAGGTGCTGCATTTGCTTCTGGTGCCTCCCCTTGCCCTAGGTGCTGCTGCTTGCTTCTGGTGCCTCCTCTTGCCCTAGGTGCTACTTCTTGCCCTAGGTGCTGCTTTTGCTTCTGGTGCTTCCTCTTGCCCTAGGTGCTGCTGTTTGACTGCAGACTTATTGTCAATAAACCCAGAGCAAAGCAGTTGTGTATGATCCACCGCACCACTCAATCCCAACCCTTGGCACCAACGTTGACGGTACTAGTGACCAGTGCTTTTATCCATGTTCGCACCAACGTTACTTCTCTCTCTCTCTCACACGTGAGAGAGAGAGAGAGAGAGAAAGAGAGAGACAGACAGAGATATTGATATATACCAGTGAGCAGGAGATAATGGTTCACATTACGTTCTCTGCCACCGACTACACTCACCACCTACCACTCTCCCATCACTCTCCTTCACCTCCCTACCATCGCCACTGTTACCTACCACTCTCCCATCACCCTCCCTCCCTCTACCATCGTCACTATTACCCATATCTTTCTCATTTAGCCATCCCCTATTTCCTTCTCTCCACCTATATAGAATAGGGTAGCAGCACACTGCAGATGTATCCAATTTTGCCAGATAGAAAAAAATATCACCCTCCCATCTTCACCCCATCCCATCTCCAACTCTCTTCCATCACTTCCACCATCCCATCTTAGATATCTATGATACATCTTTGATGAGTTGGGAGTTTTTTTCTAACTCCCACACCATCCTCCTCCTTACACAGAACTGCCGACACATCCATCACAGCTCAGCTTACCGGGTAATCCTGCAGTTTATACACTACAAATATCAACTTTTATACACTGACAATAGGATAGCAACGCCTAAGTTGGTGAATCTCCGAGTAAATACACCTTAACTATTCGAAATTGAACCCAGAAGGTGTAAATCGCCTGCAAGTAGTAAGGGAACTGGAAAGAACGCTGGAACTGCAAGAAAATGTAAGAATCTAGGTTACTGACACTTAGAGTAAGGAAATGTTGAAAGATGGGTGCCTAGGACAGAAAAAAAGACTTGGAGGGAAAAAAGATGGAACATGGTCATTAGATTATCGAGGTAAAATTAAGAAATAGAAGCGTATTGGATGGAGAGACCTTGGAAGGTCAGGAAAAAGGATGATATTGGATGGAAAAGCTTCGTCAGGTCAGGAAACAGGAAGATGTTGGATGGCGGGACTATGAATTAAGAAACTGCAAAGAATTTGACTGTGGATCCTAGAGAAAATAAGATGTTATAGGAAGTCAGATCCTTAGCTACAAAAAAAAAGTAAGAGGCACTGAACTATTGAGTTTGGAATCGTGAGAAAACTGGAAGGAACTAGAGGGTAGGTCTTGGAATGGTGACGGAACAGGAAGTGCTCTGTGGATTATGGGAAAGTAAAAAAAAAAATGAAAGCACTGAAGACCAAATACTGGAATAGTGAAAAAATAGAAAAGGATCGGGAAGCTAATCACGAAAAACAACTAGTAGGTACTTAGTAGATGGTAGGTCCTGAAACAATGAGTGAGCAGGAAAGTGGTCTATGGATTATGGAAAGAAAATAGGAAGTGCAAAGGAACAGGTACTACAAGAGGTGAGCGGAAGTCAGACTGAGGGAATAAGAGGAGCTACAGAAAGTGACGCTTGAAGTGGGGACTGGATACTTGAAGTGGGGGCTAGATGCTGGAAGTGGTGGCTGGAAGTGGTGGCTGGAAGTGGGGACTGGAAGTGGGGGCTGGAAGATCGATGCGCCTCTCACATATATAAACGATCAAGGGAATATTCGTAATGACGTGATGATGAGATCTGGTCAGTCTGCCCTTCCCCTCTGGATCTGAGGGGACCAACTCATTTACCCTCTGGATCTGAGGGAATTAACACATTCCTTTTGCCGGTGGCGTTCTCAAGGACCTTCCTGGCGACGTTGACAAGAAACGTTCCTTAGCCAGTGTTCACAAAAACATTCCGAGGCATGCATTCACAAAAACGTTCCTAAGCGTTTATAAAAATGTTTCCTTCCTGGCGTTCAGAAGAACACTAGTAGACCAGCGTTCACAAAAAACGTACCTATATCTGTGTTGGCGAGAACATTCACAGAGTAGCGTTCACACTTGCGTGAAGCGACGTTCTTCCGACAATCACACCAGTCAATACGGCGGAAAATTAGGCGAAGCAAAAACGTTATCACCTTTTAATCTAGCGTTAGCGTGCCTAGAGCAAACAAAACTAGAATGTGATGATGTGGAATAGTCTATCATGTGCGGACTATTACCCCAAGGACACTGAACCGTCTACCATAATGTTCTAATATATATATATATATATATATATATATATAAATACACACAATCGTGAACAAACGATACAAGATGCAAAACAACCACAGGGGGAGTTGAATAATAGCTCTAGGCCTTTCGTGTTGCAATCAACACATCAAGAGTTTGCAAAGTTGCAGAAATGAGTAAGAAATCTCAGCAGATTTGTTCCAAGGGACGCTTGTTAAAGAGGTACTGTATTTAGAATATAGATCCAAATAGGGAAAAACCATGTCTATGTAGGGAAAATATGAATTCATGTAGGGGAAAATACCAATCCATGTAGGGGAAATTGGTAATTCGATTAGAGGGAGGAAACTATTAGTCCATACAGACCTTTATGGAATATATAAGCCCATGTAGGAAACATATGAATCCATGTAAGGAAAAAATATATACACGAAAATATCACTCCATGTTTGGTAAATATCAAACCAATTAAAGGAAAATACCGGTCCATATAGGGTAAATATCGACCATTGTAGCTAAACTATCAATATATGTCGGGGAGGAATATCTGTCTGTGGGGGGAAACTTACCCCCTTGTTTTTTTTCGAAGGAGGGGGGAAACCCTCCCACCCTCAACGTGGTAGTTCCCCAATCCCTCCGTCCCTCCCACCTTTCATCCTACCTCTTCCCGTCCTTCCACGTCCCCTACCTCCTCCCATTCCTTCTTCTGCCCCTCCTCCATCCCTGTACTCCTCACAGAAAACAGGAAAAAAACTGAAAACAATTATTGACTGGTGGTAAACGTGGGGGAGGGACTTGTGTAGCAAAGATGGTAGCCATTACTGGCTTCATTATTATGCTGCAGCACCGCCAGCCTAATGAAGCACCACTCAGGCGGAACTCAACACTCTAGTCGCGCCTCTATAACTGATCTGCAGCACTAACACCACACCACTGAGTCCAGCACTGTGGTCACTGCTGCTGTGCTCCACTACAGTGACACACCACTGTGTCCAGCACTGGGTCACTGCTGCTGTGCTCCACTACAGTCCACCACTGTGTCCGCGCTGTGTCATCTCGTGCTCCACCACGTGTCCAGCCCTGTGGTCATGCTGCTGTGCTCCTACAGTGACATGTCCAGCCCTGTGGTCACTGCTGCTGTGCTCCACTACAGTGACACACCACTGTGTCCAGCACTGTGGTCACTGCTGCTGTGCTCCACTACAGTGACACACCACTGTGTCCAGCACTGTGGTCACTGCTGCTGTGCTCCACTACAGTGACACACCACTGTGTCCAGCACTGTGGTCACTGCTGCTGTGCTCCACTACAGTGACACACCACTGTGTCCAGCACTGTGGTCACTGCTGCTGTGCTCCACTACAGTGACACACCACTGTGTCCAGCACTGTGGTCATTGCTGCTGTGCTCCACTACATGTCCAGCCCTGTGGTCACTGCTGCTGCTGTGGTTCACAACAGTGATTCTCGGACCACTAAATCCAGCAGTGGTAAGCCAGTAGCAGCGCCCTCACCACAGAGCCTTAAATGTACCCACACACACAGCTGTATCTGCTGCTCTTGTAGCCACAACCTCAGCACAAGAGCCTTATATGTATCCACGCAGACCAGTATCTGCTACCCTTGCGACCACAGCCTCGGACTTTCCACATCTTGTTGAATCTCTCCCTGGTATCCTCCTCAGAATTATTTGTCGGCCTGTTTGTGTCATCAGTGAACAGACGCCGCTATTTATTTCCTCATCTAGGTCGTTGATGTAGATTATAAACAACGTGGGACCCAACACTGGCCTCTGTGGGGCGCCACTTGTGTCTGTTCCACACTCTTATTTCTCCCCATTTATTCAAACTTGTCTATTAATTATATTATTCTTTTAAAGGGGTGGACTGGTAAGCCAGTGGAAGGCCTCGCTCAGATAACCAAAACCTGCAGTGTTGGGTCATCATGTGACTAAAACCCGAGTCAGGAAACAATTGTCCAGTTTCCAACAAATCTTACCTAACCTAACATATCAGTCTGCCAAGAGGAATCAGATATATGTGAAACACGTGGGTATCTTTATTTGAAGATGTTTCGCCAACTAAACAGTATCGAAACGTCCTCATCTTGTCGATAAGGTACACCATTTTTGTTTCTGATACCGGTCAGCTTATGATGTGAAAAATATCTCCGTGGATGAAAACACATAAGTGTCAGGGGCCTAAGACTGTTCAACAGCCTCCTACCAGGCATAAGGGAAATTACCAACAGACCCCTGGCTGCCTTCAAGAGGGAGCTGGAGAGATACCTAAAGTCAGTACCTGATCAGCAAGGCTGTGGTTCATTTGCGAACTAAAAGCTGTTATCTTAAGCTCATTTACAGCCTGAGTTATCCTACCTCAGCTTGAATTCATACTAAGCGGTATTATCCTACCTTAGTTCATTTCACAGGCATACCCAAGTCACAACCACCAAGAAGAAGAAACCTAAGTTGTAGCAACAGACACAAGAATCACAAAAGTAACCAAAAAACCATCCAGGATATTGCAAGAAACACCCAAATATCTCTACACACAAAATCCAAGTTAAGAACTGCCTGTAGAAGTGGAGCATTAACAACTCGGGAGGTTCATACACTGACGACAAACAGAAAATGAGCGAATTTCTCAAAGACCAATACGACTCTTATGTTCAGCAACCCACCACCCCTCTTGGGAGGTTCTTTGATGCCAATGAGATGTTCTTAATCCAAGGAATTGGACTTGCCCTTCCCTTTGGATCTAACCTGAATGCCTCCCAGGCACTATATGACCCCCTATGGATTTAGTGATTCCCCATAAATATAATAATAATAATATCCCACTAAACAAAAGCAGGGTGCAAAATGCAATTTCATTTTTTCATTTCATCTTGAAGCCATACTAGAAATACAGCTGTATTTCTATAATACAGCAATATTTTCTCCAATACATCTGTATTCTCCCAATACAGCTGTATTTCCTCGCGCAGTATGCTTTCCCCGAAGAGTGTAGGAAGGAGGAGAAGGAGAAGGAAGGAGTAAGAAGGAGAAGGAAGGAGTAAGGAGGAGGAGCAGGCAGTACACGTGTCCATCTTCCTCACTCACTAGAGAGGGAGGGACAGTGGCAGGCAGCACCGGTCTGCCACTCCCTCTCCTCCACCAATAATTAATTTCAGCGATTCCTTCTGCCAATAGGAAGCGTGGCACATTACTCCCAGGGACACTGAAGGCACTTGTGGCAGTGTATGTTGTGAGGGCAGGTGGGTGGGAGGGTGGGTTGTTGCAGGGGAGGGAAGGTAGATGCGTGGAAGGGTGGGATGTTAAGTAGGTAGGTGGGAGGAAAGGTAGGTAACGTGGATAGGTGGGAGAGCGGGTGGGTGGGAGAGAGAATCTGTCGGGTGGGTGGGTTGAAGGGAGAACGGGCGGATGGGTGGGAGGGAGAAGGGGTGAGTAGGAGAATGAGTGGGTGGGTGGGAGAAAGGGTGAGTAGGAGAACGGGTGGATGGGAGAACGGGTCTTTGTGAGAAAGGGTGAGTTGAACGGGTGGGTGAAAGAAAAGGTGAATAGAACGAGTGGGTGAGTAGGAGAACGGGTGGGTAGGTGGGAGAAGGTGTGAGTAGGAGAACGGGTGGGTGGGCGTTGGTCACCCGCCCACAATACTGGATCATAAGCAAGCATTCTCCTGTCCAGTATTAATCTTGTGAAGTCACCCAACCTTACACTGATTTACTTCTTCCTTTCATCCTCTCTCTCTCTCTCTCTCTCTCTCTCTCTCTCTCTCTCTCTCTCTCTCACACACTCTGTAAAACGAATAAAGTAGATATATTTCAGTGGGTACGCGGTGCAAGAAAAGTATCCCCGTGCCTCATGAACCCAGCAACCTCTGCCTCAATGCATGCAAAATGAATAGTGCACGGTGGTTATATAATTATAATGTGTATACATGGGTGTATGCAGAGTCTGCGTATGTATGCACGCACACACACACACGCGCGCACACACACACACACACACACACACACACACACACAGGCCATCGATTCACAGCTGATTTACATTATGAATATCACGCATTTGTGTAACTTCCGCTGTTCCTTCCCTCCCTCATCCCTTCTGCCTTCCCTCACATTTTTGCCTTCCATCCATCCCTCATTCCTTCCCTAACTTCTCCCCTTTCCCCTCCTTTCCTCACCTAATCCCCCTATTCCTCATCCCTTCCTTCTATACTTCCCTCACTCCTTCCTCCCCTCACCCCATCCCTCCCTTCCCCGCACCCATCCCGCCCACAGTCACCCACCCTAATTCCCTTCCCAACGGGTTGAACTGTGGGATACCAGAAGCCAGGATATGCACAGCATCGTTCATAAGGTTCTTTTGTTCTTGGGATTACAGCGGGCCGTTGACCCTTACAGCTAAAACATGTAGACGAGCATAATAATTATGATACTGTCGTGAGATAACTAGAGACATCAAGGGTTGTATTGCTGAGGAGCAGGACATTTTAGCAATGAGAAAGTGAAGAAAATAAGCTAAATGCATGTTTCTCATATGTGGTTCACGGGGGCGTCGATGGTGGGTCCTCAAGTCGGTGGTGTTAAGATCCTCCAGCGCATGCCATTACTTCAGGAAAATTACCCTTAGAGACAGCAGTGTTTAGAGTCTAAGAGCTCGTGTTGACAGTATGCAAAAATCCTCCGCCAACTGTAAACATCACAGTTGGGCGACGTTTGGAAAAATGAGTTTCTTATCAACAGCGATGCTCATATTCGGTGTAGTATGAAGATTGATATTGTTGTCTTAGAGATGTTTTTGGCAAAGTTCGTCGTTTGTTCGTAAACATCATCAGCTAAACATATCTTCGCTTAGTGCAACACACTTGCTGGCAATTATCATAGTCCATTATTCTTGATAAATGTGGACTGCGGCCATAACTCCCTCTGAAAGGAGAGTAAAATGCAGCGTGAATTTCAAATGACACTCTGGTGATGAGTTTCTTCTTCGGTGTCCTAAAACATGGCGCACATAAACAACACAACACCCCAGACTCCAGCTTCATGAAAACGAGAACACTTCTTGTCTTCCTGAGAACCCGGCAAATAGAAATTGATGATGCTGGCCGGGTCCAGAAGTGACTAAGCCGCCGCTGCCTATGGGGTCCAAAGTCCTTGGCCAGCCGATACCTCCCTGATCCTTATCGCACTGTCAAGTGAGGTGGCGCCGTCTCTTGTTTAATGGTCGTTTGTGCCGTTCGCTAGCCTGACCTCCATACTGATTCATGGAGACATGCAATGTCATGCTTGTTAGCACTGGCTCCCTACCTCCCCCTCATTCCGCTCCCCGACTCAATGAGCACTTTCTGAAGCAAATGTTCTTTACCAACCCTTCACGAGGAGGGTGCCTCGATACTGAAGGGCTCTTGATCCAAGAAACTGGAAGTACCCTTTTTCTCTTACAATCAAACCTGATTTTGTCCGATTCCCCAGATGCTAAATGACACCTACGATTTTAAAGCTTCCCACTTAATATAATTTATCAACAGCAATAACTATATATATATATATATATATATATATATATATATATATATATATATATATATATATATATATATATATATATATATATATATATATATATATATATGTATGTTTCCAGTTGATTTATTATATATGAAACTCTCGTCCTCCGTACGGAAATTGAAATCCTTTGAAATTGGAGGAATTTCGAAGCTCTTCGTCTCCTTCTGGAATGTTTTCTCGTCGCTGATTGGCGAAGCAAACATCGTGGCTCTATCTTATTGGTCAGCCTGACGAGGCTGGCCTGCCATTGGCTCACCAGCAATAAAACACAGGATGTCAGATACAATTTTCGCGATTCAGAAGAGAGCGTCGGTTTTATGTTTTCCAATTTCCCCTTGACTGGACATTGCGCCATTCCAGCCGCGATCTTGGACACGTTCTGGAATTTCTCAACGGAAATAGATCACCCAGAGGAGATACAATTGTTCTTTATCCTGCGGTGGATGGCCTGACGTGGCAACAGGACGACACTGAATTGCGTTTATGACAGTCGTTGTTTATATTGGAGGGCAGCTACTTACTAAACTCCTTGTGATGATTCACAGAGCATCAGACCTTGTCATAATACAACGCACGCACTTGAATCTAACTTCTTCTCCCTAGGGACGAAAATCCCTTCAGCATTCGGTCATATGCATCGTAGACAAAACTGGCGGGTTATGAGAGAGACCAGAAGGAAGGCCCCGCAAAGAGGCGCAGTTGTGTCGCGATTTATACCCGCTTCAAATGCGGAAATGACGCAGCAAGACTGATTAACCTCCCTTTAATACTGCCTCCTCTGTTCCTCGTGCTCTCTTTTATCCTCCCTTCCTACTGTTTTCTGTCACCGATTACGATATAAAAAAATCGTTTTTTTTTAATTTGTCAGTGATAGCGCAGAAATCTTGCGCTGGGCAATACGCCCTTTGAAAAACATACGGCAAGACAGTCTGTATATCGCGCAGGATTCACTAAAGCATCTCAGTGCGATGCTTCCTCGCATCTCTGAGATGCGATAACTGATGATAATCAAAGGATCTATATTTATAGATCCTTTGTCAATTATAATTGATGATAGGCAAAAGATCTCCAATATACGATAGGCAAAGGATCTATAATAGATGATAAAATATCTCCAATAGACGAACGGCATAGGAAGGATTTATAATAGATAATAGGCAAACGATCTCTAATACACGATAGGCAAATGAAGGATCTGTAATAGGCAAAGAATCTATAATAGATGACAGGCAAAGGAAGGATCCATAATAGAAGATAGGCAAAGGATCCATAATAGAAGATAGGCAAAGGATCCATAATAGAAGATAGGCAAAGGCTCTATAATAGAAGATAGGCAAAGGCTCTATAATAGAAGATAGGCAAAGGATTCATAATAGAAGATAGACAAAGGATCTATAATAAAAGATAGGCAAAGGATCCATAATAGAAGATAGACAAAGGAATCATCTATAACAGATGATAGTCAAAACAAGGCACTGTGAGGCAGACTCAACTCTCCTCAACAACTGCCGGGAAGATTCACAAACTGCCAGAGGACGTGACGTAATGTCTGCCCTATTTTTTTTTTAGTCTTTATCGTGTCTTCCCGTATGAATATTCAACGTGTGTCATTATTCATCATTTAATACATCCGGCTTTGTATATTCAACGGTGGTTAATAGATCGTGGCGTGAGGTTGTGTGTAGGGGGGTCTACATGTCGGCAACCAGACATTTAACCCCCCCCTCCCCTTCCCCTCGGTTCGTTCACC